>WAAE01016601.1:527164-557593 GCA_013400495.1 Nicator chloris
TATGTATATGCCGAGTTTTACAGCCCATTTTTATCACCTTTTTATTATCTCAGGTCAAAAGCTTTACTGGGTTGCATTCAGGGAATTATGCAAACTAAGAGAAAATACCATAGCAAAACTATAGATTTTCTCATTAAACTCTGCTTGGACATGTAGTTATTGTAGTAAAACTCTAGTAACTATTACAGGCCCTAATATAAAATTATAGTTTGACACCTCAGCGTGATTGGCCTTGCACTGCGGTTAAATTAACCCTTTCCACCCCTTGCCTGCTCACACTAAAGGCTTTTGCTGGAAGCTGGCAAGCTGGACTCGGTGGGCTAGCTGGGGTGGCTGTTTGAGGGCTTAGCCTGGGGCTGCAGCCGTGACCCCTCTGTAGTCCAGTTCCAGCAGCTCCAGAGCAGCTTTGTCTGAGCTGTCAAAAAACCTCACTCCAGCAAGAATTGAGAGAGAAGTGATGGTTGTATAAGGGAGGATCCTGCAAGTCCAGGTGGATAAAGTCCACCAAGGCAGGAGTTTGCTGAAGTTTGCAGCAGTTTCTCATCCCAGAAATTGCTTTGTTCCTACCGCCCAAGGACTGTGTAATTCTCCCTGCTCCGTGCACAGTGGATTTAAGGAGCGATAAGCATATTCAGCGACTTAATTATCTCAGACGAGATTTTCTTCTCAATTACACTCAAGTAAATCTGAAGTGATTCCATTCAAGTGGATGATCTTAGTCCACCCTTGTAAAAAGTGAAATCAGATAAAACGTTGTCCATGCGTGTTAGCAAATCTCCACGCCTCTGCTGTATCACTGCAGCAATGGTGGGAGGTTTTGGGACCACCTGACACAGTGCCAGTCTGTGTTTAAAACAACTTGGATGGTCCGGCAGGGATGGGGACTATTTCCTTCTGATTGCCTGATTAACATTTTAAAACCATGTTGATAATAACCTGGGGTAGTGTGACAGTTCAGCAACTTCATTCGAGGGAAACACTTAATCATATTTATTATGTAAACACAGCTTGCCATGCCCCCATTAAATTATTAATAGTACCATTAACATATTTACATATAAATCTTATAGCAATTGATGGAAATGGCTCCAAGAACCTTGCGTTAGCTCTCTTTTTATAATGGATTCTCTCTTGCAAATACCCATTTATTAAAGAGACAAAATATTAATTTTTTGTTAAATGTTCATGTCAAAAATGTCACCTTTGCAGTTTTGCAAATTGCCATTTATGCAAAACCTACTGGTTGGTATTATCCTGTCTTAAAAATGGCCTGTTTAAAAATATTGCTTCAACAGGAGCAATTAAGGAGAAAAAGAATGAAGATATTTCAGTGAGCTGGGCAAGTTTTTTGCATTTTCATTAGTGATAAAATTGATAAGTTACGCAAGATAAAACTGGGGGTTTGTTCCTTCACTCCACACCTGGAGGTACCCTAAAATGCCCTCAATTGCAATGCTGCCTTGGGCTTAACCACTGAGCAAAACATACACAGTTCCTTCAGTATCCTGAAGGAAATAGGTGGCGTGAGGGAAACAGAAGAAAGAGTGTGGAGGATATGAAGGATTTATTGGACAGGGTAAAGAAAAGAGGTTGGAGGGTGGGTTAGTCCTTCTCTGGTTTCTCCTCCAAATTCTGCATCTTTCTTCATCAGCCCTGCTCTGTTAATAAGCTTAATTAGGCTATACACTGTAATTCCTTAATACCTTTCCAGGTAGCAGGGTTCAAGGGCGATTCATTCTCAGGACTGCCAACTTTCACAAGTTTATCACAAGACTCTCGGGATTTTTTTTTTTTTTTAAATTTTGCTTCTTAAAGTTTCAGCCTCTGCAGTCAAATGATGGTATAAGAATCTCAAATTTTCCTTTAAATAAATGGAAAATGCACACTTCAAGCCCTGCAGTCAGGGCAGAAGGCTTGAGTATGTGCTGTGAGCCTGGTCCTGAAAGCATAGAAACCAGAGAGCAAAGACTAAGATAACTGCAGGGTGGTGGAGTTGTAGGATAATTTAGGTTGAAAGAGGCCTAAGGACGTCACAGTACACTTAATTTCTGGTGCACGTCGTACTTAAATGGCAGTTTCCATTAGCGTTTTTAGTATTAAAAATAGTAAGGCACAGCTCACAATTTTGTGTTAAGTGTGTATTCTGCACATCTCCATATGGTGAAGTATAAACCTCCACTGAGAGCCTGGCTGCCCCTTGCCCCTCCTGTGCTTCCACAGACATCCTACACTGGCAGGTCTGAGCTGAGCAGGGAGGAATAAAACCAGTTTGCTGGGAAGGAGCCATAACTGCCTGAACTGGGACCTGCAGGGGACCCGGCAAGGGGCTCCTGTCCCAGCTCTGCTCAGGACGCATGACCTTGGCAAGCTGTGTCTCCCTTCCACACCACCCTTCTCCCCACCTGAAGAGCAAGGCTGAGCAAGGCGCTTTCCCTTCTGGAGAATTATTGGAGAATTAGACCTTATTATGGTAATGGAGGAGCCGAAGAAAGACGGACGAAGCATTACAAAGGATTTTTTTCCCTTTCTCAATTAAATGAATGTTCTCCTAACCCATCGCGCCCAGCCCTCATGTGTGCTGTTACAATTGTCTCTAAAAACTCTGTCTGATTTTTCAAGCAATTTCTCACGAAACAGGCACTTTCAGAAAAATCATAAGAAAGCAATCGTTTCAAATTGGTCATTTGGGACTCAAATTACTAATCTAATACATTTTTTATTGAGGGTTCCTGAAAGGTTCCATAAAACACAGTCTTTGAAGCTGCCCAAACTTGCCAGCCTCCCAGTTTGACAAATCGAATCCAACAATCCACTTTGCAGTCAGGTTTAGGGCTCAGGAAGATGCCACCGAAATAGCAGCATTTATATTTCTCCATCAATAGTGCCTATCTGGTCAGATTTTTTAATTCCCTGGGGTGTTGTGTTGATTTTCTTTTGCCTGTGCTGGATTTTCGTGTCTGTGTCCAAGCTGCAGTGCTCATACTGGGGATATTGATGGGGGAAGTTGACCTGGAATCTGCTCCTGAGCATTGTCTCTGGTCCAGCTCAGAAGAGCAAACAGGACAGAAGTTGACCCAGGCAAAGAGAGAACTGGGAGCCAGAGACTGACTTTTTTTTTGCACTTTTTTTAAACTTTTTTTTCTTAATTTATAGAATTTGTATTATTTATTATATTTTCTTGGGTTTTTATTATTTATGATGTTATTTATGTTTTTCTTGAGGCTTAGATGGGACCCCTTTAGCAGCGGAGCACTGTGCACAGTCTCATTGAGCTTAAAGGCTGAACAGAGAAAGAAACTAAAACATGGGACATACGTGGAATTCAGATCTTCTTTCTAGGAATGAGGGCTTAAAGCACAGGAAAGTTAATGAGATCAAACAGGTAATCTCTGGCCCTGAGCTGCTGTGTCATGTCATAGCCCCAAGGCCATACTCCCCTCTTTTCACCAGCTTTTTGGGAAAGAGGGGTAGTGCTGACCCACTTCCCAGTGGTCATTCATGATTCCAAAGTATCAGCCTCCTCATGCACAAGGCACTAATCAAATGTATGTTAATTATTGTTTTAGCAGATGCTGAGGGGCGTCTGAGTGCTGCCTTGAGGTACACCCCAAAAAAAAAGTACCTCTGATCAGGTCTAATAAAATCCAAAATAAAACTCTATGGGTTGACAGCCAGCTCCTTCTTGAAGCTGGAGAGACAGCATCCAGCAAGGAAAATCCAACAGTTCGAGGCCAACACAAGCTCAGCCTGCCAAGAGCCCAACCAAAAGTGCTTTTCCCCTTGAAGGTCTGTTGGCAGTTTTTCTTTTGCAAGATCTGACAGTTGGGAGCAAGGCAGAAATGTGGTTTTGGGGAGGATTTTCAAGCAGCGTCTGCTTCTTGGTTCAGCCAGCACAAGAGTGCAGAAGGGAGAGAAAAGGAGTGGGGGAGCTCAGGAGAAAGACACAGAAAAAGCTGCTTGGCTTCAGGTAGAGATGGAGATGGAGAGTTTGGGAAGAGAGACATTACCTTTGCCTGCAGCTCAGCACCCACAAAAGCACAAGGCTCATGAAGCAGGGGTTGGTACAGCACTGATACTCAGACCTGGCATCTTGGTCTGAATTTCCCCCTCTGAGAGGAGCCATACAAGCAGGAAAGAGGACTTCTCTCCCAATCCCATTGTACCCAGACTACTCCTCGCCTTGCAGCCCATAGCATCCTCTGGCTGTGTGACTCCCTTGGTACCGATGTGGCTGGCTCACTGCTGACACACTCCCCTCTGATGTCTCCAGGGGAGTTTGTTACTATTTATTGGGTTAGCATATAGTTTTCTGCTGCCATTACAGTTTTACTATGGGGACAATGCACAACAGGTAGTCAAAAAGTAGAGCAGGAGTTGCTTTCAAGACAAACGTGGCCATTTTGGGTATCAACTGGGACTCAATGGCATGGGAGGCTGTTTTCTGCTGATTATTCTTGTGGTGGTCACCCATGGGTGACGGTTGCCCTTCCAGCCTGTCCTTGTCTGCAGCTTCCTGGGGAGTTTGACACCAGGATCCTGCCCTCATGCAGGTAGGGAGCATGTGCTCCCAGTGCATTTCCTTTTGCTCTGCTCAACCTGTTTTTAGGCTTGTGTGAGCAGCAAGATGCCACGTTTCCATCAGAGAGGCTGCATCACTGTCACAGTTTTAAGCCCAGCTGGAGATAAAACACCACGCACCACCCTCCCCTTGCTACCCTGGTGGAATGGGGAGGAGAATCAAAGCAAAACTTCTATGTTGAGATAAGAACAGTTCAGTAATTGAAAATAAAGTAAAATGCAGTAATAATGGTAAATAATGATGATGATGATGATGATAATAAAAGGGGAAAAAACAAGTTATACACAATGCAATTGCTCACCACCCACTGACCAATGCCAGACCCCTCTTCCCAAATCCAGATCAGCCACACTTCCAGATAATTCCTCCCAGTTTATATACTGGGCATGGCAGTCTATGGTGTGGTTTATCCCTTTGGTCAGTTCAGGTCAGCTGTCCTGGTTATGCAACCTTCCAGTTTCTTTTGCATACCCCTTCACTGGCAAAGCATAAGACAAGAGGGGAAAAGGTCCTTGACTTAGGATAAACCTAACTCTGCAAAAAGCCAAAATATCAGTATGTTATCAACACCATTCCCATTCCAAATACAAAACACAGCACTGTAACAGCTAATGGAGTAGAAATTAACTCTACCCTAGCTGAAACCAGGACAATGACCCATGGAGATCCATTTCCCAAACTCAAATCTGTCTTTTCCCCGTGCATCTAAGCATTAGTCAGCACAGGACAGGTCCATCTCCCTTGAAACCTTCATGCACCAGCCTGCTCTGCCTCTATCCCTGCTGGATAGGAAAGCTACCAGGACCAGGCATGGGGAGGTGTCAGGCTGTGTCTTGGCACAATGTCCCTGCACAGAGACCCAGGGGGCCCGTGGCAAGTCAGGACCATGGCTCCTTACTCTGCACCAAGCTGCAGGTATAGCTCTGCCAACCCCCTGATCCTTCCCACCACCCTTCCCCAAATTCCCTCCAGCTGCTGGATGGCTTTGCAGGGTGTGTGTGCTCTCTGTCCTCTTTACCCTCAGGCCTCTCTCCTGTCCCCACCACTGTGCCATGGCTGCCTGCTGCAGCGCAGGGATGGTGTCTGAGGAGCTGTTTGCTTTAGCTGGAGGGAAGAGGCAGCCACAGGCTGGAGCAGCGGGCGGCTGTGACGGAATGTCTCCCGGCCCACTGCTCCACAGACTTGGATGTCGAGAGGAGCGGAGGTGCCAAGTGCTGATCTGGCTTTTGTACTGTTGAAGTCCATGATGCTGCTTTGGATTTACACCCATGGAAGCAGAATGGGAACTTGGCCTGGGTCTCAATCCTATTGTAAAGCTGAAGGAGCCTTCGGATCCACCGCCAGGCCTTTAATTGGAGTGGGGGATGCAGTGGAGGAGAGGAGGAGTGAGGCTCAGGGCAAAGGGAAGACAGCCCTGGCCTTTGTATCCTCCAGGAGAATAAGTGAAGGCTGCAGTGACTGCCTGTCTTGCAAGGGAACAGCGAGGGTCTGAGCAGGTCAGGACTCAGAAAGAACGAGAAACCTGGACTTTCAATACCTTTCCCATGCTCCTCCACATCCCCTCAACCTAGCAAAGACATTTTCTCGTGCATCAGCCAAGGCAGCCTGGGGTATAGGGATGAGGTTGTCCCTGTGCCCAGAAGCTGTGCCTGTGCAGGTCAGGACTGCATGTGAAACACCAGATCCCAGCAGCAGATTAAGAGGCTGAAGCACCAGAATATGTCCCCGCTTTGTGCTGATCTCTCTCTGGGGAGGGAAGGCTCTTAGGGCAAATTTCACCTTGTGCTGAGGGGTCAGCAAAAGACTCCCATGCCACTTAAATCCCACTTAAGTACTTTGCACTGGGGTGAAATTAACTCTCTCCACAGAATAAGCCATCAAGAAAAACTGATCTAAAAATCTACGCTGGGCCACAACTGAGCCACGCTTCTATTAGCAGGTAAAAAAATATTTCCCATCCTTAGAGTTAAATGAGCCAATAGTTCAATCACAGAGCGAAAAGCAGCAATAGAGACAGGGATGCTGAGTGCCTCAGGTATTGGGAATCTATGCTAGGAATCACAATAAGCAGGACTCGCCTGTGTTCTCTGTGTTTAGCAGCAGTGTTATTCAACAACCTATTTGCAAATGCCATCTTCCAAAGTCCTTTTTTCCCCCCTCGTTAAAGTTGCAGCGATAATAGGGCAATTACAGTGCAATAAGCTAAACGCAATCCATTAGTGGCATCACAGCCATTTTTAGATCTTGGGGAAAAAACATCAAAGCTGTTTAAGTTTTCTTATTATGCACATTAAAAGGCAGGCAGCAGGGTCTGATCAAAGACACCACCACCCCTGTGCTCCCCCTACCCTCCTCCTGTCCCTGTGTTTTGCCCCCCCCCATTCATTAGTGGTCACAGCTGTGCAGTCGGCCAATTACTTGGGAATAATAAGTACATTTTGCAGTAAATTAAATATTAATTAGTCCTTGGCAGGTTATTTTGGGGTTTTTTTCTTCATTTCCTTCCCTCCACCTGAAAACAGTGGAAGGGATGTGACACTGTTATCGCCTATGTCGGCATGTGGGTGAGAGTGGAAGAGGCTCTCCTCCATCCCTGTGCTCCTTATCCTCCAAGCTGGCTTGCAGCAAGGTCTTTCCGGCTCTTCCTAGACAGTTCACTGCTGCTGAACCAGGATTTGTGAACACATCCTCAGCTTGGATGGTATCTTCTTCCAACCCGGGCATATCCTGTTTCTGCCTGGCTTCCCATCCTGCGTGCTCCGCTTGAGCATTTACCTCTCCAGGCAGAGCAGCATCCCTGACTGCTTGTGATGTGCATATGGGGCCTCATCCTGCCCTGCTCCTGCGCAGTAGGACCCCAAACCAAAGAGTACGTGTTGTGCCAAGTGAGAAGGAAGAAGAGTAGTCCCTGGCCAGGGGTTCAGTGGGTCCACCTGGGACTCTGGAGACAGAATGATCTAGTTTGGATTTCTCTATCCCCTGGAAGTCAGGCTGCCTTGAACAAGTGCAGACCCTGGGAAAAAAAAAGCCCTGCAGGCAGTTGTCAGGTGAAGCCCAAACCAGTTCTCAAGCATAGATCTGCTGGAACGAGCAATTTTTAAGTGATCCAGGTGAGCTAATTTTGATGTTATCAACATATCAGCATGTATTACAGTGTAAAGAATGAATGCAGTGGAAAGAAAAAGTGGATGAAAAGAGAAGCTAAGCTTTGCATAGGAGGGATGAGAGTCTGACATGGAGAGAAGACCTGTCCTTACTCTGAAGCACCCCAGGAGCACTGCAGAGGCTGGCACAGGAGTCCCTGGGAGCCCTCAGCAGTCAGGACAGGAGGGACAGATGCTCTGGTGGCTCACCCATTTTCTACTGGCAGACTCCAGTTGGAGCTGCTGTCCCTGTCGTCTGGCCTGTGCCTCCCTAAAGTGCAGCATTACCTTTGCTGCCTGTGGCCGGACAGGAGGCTGGAAACAAGGAGATGGAGTCTTAGCATACGACTCACCACCCATCCTTCCTCCTTGCTACCAATGTCAGTGTGAGCAGAGGAGACATCATTTTGTGCTCCTTTTCCTTACAAATCCATTACCAAGAGTTTCTGGAGCAGAATGAGCTATGTTAGCAAAGGCAGAGTAATCTGTGCCTGTTGGCAGATCCCAAGGTAAAAGGTTCCACTTGTTCAGCTCTTGGATTTACACTTTACTAAACAGCTCTGTGGGCTGCCTTGTGATGCACCATGCACAATTTCACCCCTTGGTGCTCTTGAGTGCAATTAAGTAGTGGGCTTTTTTTAAATGTAGCTTGACAATATGCAGGTTAGGTTTGTATTTTATTTACAGCTTTTACTTGGGGACCAATAAAACCCCAGCTGGCTAATGTGAGAGCTAAAACTTGCATCGCGCTCTTTGCCTAGGATATCTTTTCTATGGTAAACTATTTATTTGCGTTTCATCTTGCACGCGCTCCTCTTTCCATGCTGAGAAGCCAAGAGCTCCAGGGGCTCTTTGAAGACTATTTGCTATAGGATAGCAACTGGAATTCTCTTCAAACATCCATGACTGCTTTGTCCTATAACTGGCCTCTTGGTGTCAACATGCAGTTTTGTGCGAGTTTCCTGTGCAAAGCTAACATTTGCACGTTCCCCTGGCAATTGTGCTTCCAGATCCCTCTTGTTCAAGCACATCCCATCATTTATTCTTGCAGGAATGAGCGGCAGTTACTCCACGTGCCAAATCAGAGGCAGCATCAAGGCCTCTTTAAAAAGGAAGATTTAACTGGGTTGGGAATGACCTCTGTGCTGCTCGGGTAGGAGAAACGTGCTGTGTGACTTACATCTCCAGTCAAAATGGCCCATATTTGGATTGCAAGTATGTGGTCCCCCTATCTCTGAGCTCCAGGCTTTCATCACACAACTAAAGTGCAACAAAATCTTCTTGCAAAATCCCAGTGCATTTGACTGTCGGGCCATCAGACATTTCCACCCATGAGCATCCCCTGGACACTGACCCTGGCATGCCGGCAGAATACACGCAAAGGGTGAGATGGCATCAGGCTAGTGACATAAATCATGCTAAAAATGCCAAATAGCTGTGTTTACATGCATTCACAACCCAAGGGTCTTGCTCTTGCCATAAAAAGGGAGATGAACCCTACTGAGATCGGAGTGATGCTCCCAAGGATGCCTCTGGGAGGGGAAGATCAAGAACTGTTGCTCATAATGGCAGTGGCTGCTAAAACAGTCAAAATAATCAGGGGATGGGGAGGTTGCAGAGGAAACAGATGCAGCTGGTGATGAGTGCCCATCATTTGTTGGTGCATCTTCCCAGTGGCACCCCAATGTGCCCATTCTCCCTGGGATGTCACAGGGCTTTAGTGTGCAAACCCCAACATCCAGCCCCTCTTTAAACCCCAGCAGTGGTTTCTGTTGCATGCATCGAAAAGGCCAGCACGAGTTCTATGAAGACACAGAAGGGAAAATATTTTCTTTCTCTCCAGTGTTATTTTTCACTCCTTCTGTTTCCCTTTCTGCCATCTCGTGACTCTCTAAATTCATGGGAGCTCTTCCTCAAGGTGAAATGAAGGCTCTGGGCTGCATTTGGCAGTGCCGACAACAGGGGATGAGGGTCAGGGAGGGTTAAGCAGGGAGGGGGCAGTGCAACAAGGCAGCCTGATCTAGTGATTAAACAAAGGGATTCAGCCAACATGTGTAAAATTAAGTGATCAAGAGTTGATTACAGAGTGCATTGATTGTGTACTGATGGATTAAACAGAGTCGTGCTCGGGATGCGATTTTCCGAGCTGGGCACGAAAAGCACAGGCAATTGACGTGTTGGCCAGAAGGACCCGCTTCTCCCAATCCCTGGCTTTTATACATTCTCCGGATAAATCTGCAGAGAGGCCCGTGGAATTATAATCGATTATCCATTTCTCAAAGTCACTTAAGGGCCCTGAGCTACAAGCTAAAGTGCCAGTGCTGCGAAGAGGCATTGGGTATGCGCCGGCATGTGCAGGTGCTGGCGCGAGGGGAAAATGTGGCAATGACCCTGTGTGCTGCAAGCTGATGAATCTATTTTCTTGTAGGAAATAGTTTTGACAGTTCAATATCTGTGTTTTCGATATGTGCCCCACACATCCCCAGGGGAGGAGAGGAGAGGAACTGGAACGTGGCAGGGAGGGAGTGGGTGGGAGGCAGGGAAGACTACCACATCACCCCTTTGAATTATAGGTGCATCAGTGTATCACCAACTTAGCAGGCTGCCCTCCAAGTCAAGGGCATGGGAGCAGCATGGCTACTTGCAAGTGTCTTCTGCAGGGCCAGGATGGGGCTGGAGCCCCTCTTGGGGTACCTCCCTGGGCTGTGGGGAGACCCTCAGCATGCCCCAGCCCACTGGCAGTGGGGTAGTTCCTAGGCTCTTGTTTCACTGCCAGTGGTGAGGGCAAAGACTCATTTCCAGGCTGATCCTGTCTCTCAGGGTGCAGTCAGGTCCTTTGCCAAGGACTCAGAGGAGCAGGCAGGTGGGGAACAGCTGCACCCTGGTACAGGATCATCCTGCACATTTTATAGGGAGCTGGATGTGATGGTGGAATGAGGCCGGGGCAGAAACCCCTGCAGGTATCCCCCAGTCCCCGTTACAGGACTGTCACTCCCACTCTCAACTGCATCCCTGTTTCTGCTACAGATGAAGCAATCAAGGCCCAAAACAGGCCCCAAATGCGTCCAGACCTCAGACCCCAGCTCTTGTACAGTCTCCCAGCCAGATACAAGAATGTTTCTGTGAAACTCCCACCTTTTCTTGTTCCCACTGCCATTATTTTTTGGCATTTAAAGAAGGTGCTTTGCTCCAGGTCTTTCCATCCCAAGAGTTGATGCAGAGCATGGATAGTTAAGACACATTTTGGCAATGCAGCTACACAGCTTCTTCTCTCCACCCTCTCCCACCAGGCCAGCAGAACTCCAGGCTGGGCAACTGGTTCAACCAGGGACAAGAAGTGGCCCTTTTAACAGCAAACAGGGTCAGAGGCTAGGCACATTGGTGGATGTTGCCCGGGGTGCACAGCCCCAGGCATTCCAGGTAGCTGAGGAGGAGGAGGAGGAGGAGGAGGAGGAGGGGGAGGAGGAGGAGGAGGAGGGATGGTGAGGAGCAGAATAATTCCCCACACTCTGTCTGGCCATGATGCACACATGACAGAGGACATGAGAGAGCCCTGGGGTCTTCTGCCTGGCTGCCTGTGTGCTGGGAAGTGTGCTGTGTCCCAGTGCCTCATTTTGCAAGTCCAACTGAGGAAGGACTGGCCATGGAGTCTGTAGAACTGCAGGCATGATCCCTCTGTCTCACTGGCTCTGGTTGGTTTGTCCACAGCCTGGCCAGTCGTAGGTGCATGGTATAAAAAGACCCATGGGATGGAGGGCAGCTCAAGGATGGGGGGAAGGAGGTGCATCATGCATCCAGGAGATACCCCAGGATGGAAGGACAGAGCTGTAGGATTCCCTCAGCAGTGTTTCTGCCATGCCATGTTCACTGAAGTCAGGGAACCCTGACTGATGCTGGGGAGAGCCAGCTGTTCCCCAGGAGTTGTACGTTTGGGAAATGAATCAGTGGGTTGGAGGAGACTCCAGTTTTATTCCCAGAGCAGAGGATGGATAGCAGCAAGAAGATCCAGCTCTGTAGTCCTGAGCTTTTCCAGACTCATATTAGCACCCATCAGAGAATCTGGATCAGAGAAGGGATCATCTCTGTCCTTGGTCCCTGCTGACCTCATTTGGTCAATCTCCAGCCCACTGAGGGGTGTGGCTGGGCACTGTAGTGCTTCCTTGGGAGAAGCCTGCATGGGCAGGCTGCCCAGCTGTGAGCTGTGAGAGAGGAGGGCAGGGATGGAGGCAGTGCAACACCTTCCTTTTCTTGCTCTCGGCACTTCTCTACTTTCCTCTTGTGAAACCCAGGAAAGTGTTTCTGCTCAGTTTGGCATCCCCTCACTGAGCAGCACCATCCGCCTGTCCCAGTCCTCCTCTTCCCCTCTTCCTTCCAGGTCCCTGTCATGCTCTCCCTTTCCAGCTCTCCCAGCAGCCTGTATCCCTCTCATTGAGGATTCATTGTCTTGTCAGCCTCTAGTTAGCCAGCATGCGTACGAATCATAAATTACCCCGCCCGGGCCTCTGCTGTGCTTCAGCACAGACAAAAAAATTGCACTCCATCACCGTGTCTCCCGGCTTTTAGTGGTATTGATCAATCCTGCTCCCTTCCCGCCCCCCCCCTTTTCATTTTAACCGAGCCGGTTAAGTGCAGTATCTTATTTTGTGCTGGGACAAATGAAAAGAATATTAGCAAGGGCTGAAATATATCTCTTTTTTATCTCTCTGCTACTTTTTTATTGAATCTTTCTGAGTAGGTGGCTTTCCGCAGGATGACAGCCTCATGACAGGCTCCTCATTAGAGCTGAGACAGTAATTGTGATGCATTTCCCTGCGCGGCCTTTTCACTTCTCCCCCCGCTCCTGCCTTTCCTCCTCTCTCCCTTTCCCCTGATTTGTAAAGTGATTGGATGTACAGACTCACTCAGTTTCTTAAATTATTGCCCAGCTCAATCCATCTTCCACTGCCCCACACTGGGCAGCCATGATCTCCACAGATGGAGAACCAGGGTCGGATCACAAGGAGTTCCTCACCTCTCCTGCTGCCAGGCTGCCACTCGCCATGAGAAGCGTGGACCCAACGGGACGTGCAACAGCCTCTGAAGAGCCCAGGGTGCTGTTCAAACATGCATTTTTTCTGAGTGACCCATGGGATCAACCTCTGTTGGGGTTAACCACAGAGCAGCAGCGCTGCACCAGTTTACACCAGTCTTCTCCAGTATCCAGCTTGTCTAGACAGGCAGCTACAAGAAGAACTTGTTTTCTGGAAGGAAATCAATATTTTAGCAAGCTTTTCTGCCTCAGATCCCTCTGTAGTTTTTACTCTCAGGAGAAGCAGGTGTATTTTCTAAGCTGCTTGGCAGCCTGGGCACCTTAGCAGGGAGCAGTGTTGGGGATCAGGCTCTTGGTGGGGATGCAGCAGTCTGAGTACAGGTCTTCTCTGTGACCCAGTTTGTTCATGGGGTTGTAGAGATCCCCCTGCCATCTGTGTCTCTATGTGTTTTATACACCCTAGGTGTGTAAAACCAGCTGTCACTCATCCCTGTGCCGCTCTTTGCTGGATTCAAGGCAGGACTGGCCCTGGGCTGTGCCAAGCACAATACAAGTCCAGCTTCTGCTGGTGCTCTGCACCATGCGCTGTGATGCAGAAGTGACTCCTCAAAAATGTTTTCTTACCTGAATAGCCATTTTTTCAGACCTCTGCCACCTTCCTGCCTGCACAGACCTCCAAAAGGCACATGCTTTAAGGGAGGTCTGCTCAATGCAGGGTGATTCCTCAATGATCTGGATGTGCTGGCTGCTCTGTGGGATGTTTGCAGAGTTAAGTTGTGCTGTGGATGCAGTCATGGCCAGACACTGAACCCAGCCACAGCATGCAAACCTGGAGTCACGTCACTGCCTGTCCCTGTCTCTGGCACCTGGGTCTCCACTACCCTGTGCAGAGCAGCTGCAGCAGGGGCCAGATCCAGGGCACCCGGTCCTGGGCAGCAACTTGAGATCTGCATCCCCCAGCCAGGCAGGAGCCTGAAGGATGGGAAGGCCCTGATGGAAGGAATGGGAGGTGCGCTTATCTCAAGTGCAGGTTTTTGGGGGCCTGTACCTTTTGGTTGCAACCAGCAGGATCCAAGGCAGTGCCCAGCAGGCAGAATGCCGCTCCATGGGGACAGCACTGGGACCACACCAGTAAACAACAGGGTGATGGGAGAGCAATGAGCAACATTATTCCTGCTCCCTCACTTTATTACCAAATTTTTTTGCCTCTGCTGGTGTTCTGGGGTGCTCTGCACTGACACATGAACCATCTCTGCCTAGAGCCATCGTTGTCATCTCCCCACCTTGGCTGCCACTTACTACCAGGGCTCTGTGAGCCTCATCAGTTGTGGCATGGGCTTGCCGGGAGAAGAGTGAGTGTTTTGTTATTTCCAAGCTAACATGGGACTTTCTTTGAATTATTGTTTTTTGAGCTGGAAGGAAAGGAGGCTTGTCACACAAGATACCTGCTATCAGTACACAAATAACAGCAAGCCCATCATCGAATGGAAAATAATCGCCGCGGAAACCGAGTTGCGGAGCAGCCGGGAGGGATTATTACAGGCGCTGGCAGTGGCGATGCTGTCAAGGAGCCTGTGTCAGCACGTCCATTACCACCCACCTGCTTTCTGCATGGTCCCCAAAGCAGGGCACAGGGCTGCGAGGCCCCAGCATGGGGTCATTTCTATTCAGAAGAGTTTCAGATCAACTGGCTTTGATTGGGTTGAAATGATGGAGTGTTTAAGAGGAAGAGAGCAGAAATAGGAGGGTGAGATGGAGGGAAGCATCTCAAAGAGGGAGCATTTGATACTCAGAGAAGTGGAAAAGAGTTTGAGGTAGGAGAAATCAGGAGTTGGGACTGAAGAGCTGGTCCTCATGGGAGCAAGCTGGTCACACAGAAGGACTGCGTGGGAAGGCACAGGTGGCACTGCCTGTGCCACCCACGGCAGCAGTTTCTGGGGAGGCACCTGACTGTGCATCAGTGCAGATGAGCAGTGGAGTTACAGACAATTTATTTCATTCATTTGGCAGCTTGCTGAGCTGCTCTGCAGAGTGAGCCCTCATGCCTTGTAAACTTTGCTCATTGAGTGACCTGGGAGCATTTTTTACTCTGTGCTGCTTAGTGTTGAGGGGCTGTATGTATCCTGTGCTGTTGGCACTGTTGGTGGGCTGGGTTCCTTGGTTTTTTTTTTTTACTTAAATGCTCTCCAAAACAGTAGTTTGCATTCTGCTTGTGAGGCAAAGCTCTGCCTTTCAAGTGACACACTCCCACCCTGCAGTGCTGTCAGGGTACAGGTGCAGGGCAGGAGCAGGGATGACTTCATGGCTTCATGCCTATTCAATATCATGCTTGTGTCCCCAAAACCTGAGCCCAGCTCCCAGCCTGGAGCCCAGGTCCCATTACCAGCTGCTTTGCAGTTAATCAGACCTTCCCCAAAGGAATTATCTTGGATCCATATCAGTGTAACTGAATGAAGGATCTAGCCCTCTATCCCCAGCGGGATCAGGAGGGTTTGGTCCCGTCCCTGCCTGGGCTGGGATCCATTTGCAGATGCCCTCCGAAAGAGCCTGTGGATAAATTCCTCCACACAGGAGTGCATCTGCGTGTTGAGCACTCTGCTTTCAGAGCAGGAAATATTCGGTTTCAACACTTGGAGTTAAACATTTCCGCGGAGCCCAGGAGACCGTGCAAACAGCGGGAGCACCAAGGCACTGCCTTTTCATCTCTCTGGCACTGGCGAGCGGGGGGTCGGCAGCCAGGGAAGCACGGCAGAGCCACGGAGGGTAAACACTGGAGCTGAGCCTACCGAGTAACCAGAGAGTGAAGGGGAGACAGGGGCAAAGAAAACAAAAACACAGCTGCCAAAAAACAAAAGCCTGAAAAGAGCCATTCAGTGTCTCCCAGGAGCGGGTTTGGCACAGGGCAGGGAAGGACAAGCAGGGAGCAGGCATAGGTCTCTCCCGCTTAGGGATATGGGTCCTTTGTTTTGCCCTGGGCAAATCAATGCCCTCCACTCCATCCAGAGGGCTAAGCACTTACACCCCAGCATGGTCCAGCCACACACATGATGCAGCATCCTTTGTTTGCTCCTGCATATCAGGATGTCCCTGCTCTGGAGAGGAGAAGTGGGGTGTATGCATCTGTCTCCACCCTGGCATTCACAAACAAAGCCTAAGGACTTGCCATGCCCACCCTGTCCCTCTCCTCACTACCCAGCATCCTGCATCATGGAGATGGGTACCACTGCCTGGAGCAAGACACCACAGCGTGGGTGTGTGCCAGGCTCTGGGCATGCTGCAGACATGGATGCTGCTGATTTGGGGAGATGCATTCCAGGAGAAGCCTCAGGTGCATTGCAGGCATGCAGCGAGTTCCATAGACCTGGGGAGGATTGCGTAGGTGTCCTCCTGGCACGGGAGAGGATCCCTCCTTTCTGCCTGTCAGTTGCACTTAACCCTGCTCCTGTGAAAGCACAGTTGTCAGCCCCCTGGGCCAGGAGCTGGGGCTCCTTCTGTCTCCTGCTTTGCAATCTGTACATCAGGGACTTGGCTGTATGTCTGGGTTCCTGTTCTCCTGCCCCTCTGGAAGCCCTTGTTTCAGTGCAAGCACCAGCCTCCCGCACTCACCAGAGCAAGGGGATCTTCCCCAGCTGTCATGGGGATGCAGAGTGACAGCTGTCACATCCTTCCTTGACACAAATTCATCACTGTATCATTGGTGTAGCTGATGGGTAAGGCCACTGCTGCTCATTTCTCCTGCTGGCCTGGGCTGGAGTTAGGAGCAGCCATGGAAGAGAGCAACGCTTCTTCCCATGGCCTGAGATTCCTCCTGGTTGCCCCAGCCATTGAAATCCGAATTTCAATCCGAAATCCTAAGCATGTTTCTCTGCCTAGGAACATGCACCCCATGGAAGGGCACCAACAAGCAGGCCGGGAGGGCTTGCGTGTGCAGGAGGTTAAATATCCCACCAGTCTGGTGTACCAGCTGGTCCCCAGCAGGGGATCCTGACTATGCATCCCGATCCAAGGCTGCCAATCCCAGTTCTGTGGTCTAGGACAGTCCATCACCTCCTTCAGCAGAGGAACACCTCTGGGCTCCCCAGAGGGCAGAGACACAGGGATGCTCAACCTCTGTTCCACCCTTTGGTGCTGCTGAGAGCATCCCAGCCCCAGCAGCCAAAGCTGTGGATGGTGATGGGGGCTTGTGGGCCCCACGGCAGTGGCGTGGGCCAGGAGCGGGGATGCAGTGCAGTAGGGCGGAGGGCAGCCTGTTTACCCATCCATCTGTACACCCCACAGCGGGGATCCAGCAGGATTTCCCGTCCGCTCAAAGGCTGCCTGTTTATTTTGGGAGGGAGACTCAGACAGCTCCATTGTTTTGCTGTGAAGTTGGGGTTATAAATAGCAGGTGGTCGGGGACGCTCCTGGGCTATTTTGGGCCCCCACTAGACAAAAGTGGAAAAGCTCCAAGAGGAAGGTGGAATTACTGAAATGCAGACCTTTCCCGCAAGGGTCAGCAGGAGCTGGGTGTTTGGGTTTGGGTTGGATTCTGGGCATTATTTAAACGAGGGAAGGAGGAGAGAGGAAGATGTTCCAAGTTGCATGGGCTGCATGCTGCCAAAAAACAGTGTGTCCTCCTGGCAGAAGGGTGGTAGGAATGAGGAGCTGAGGCACCTGGGAGTGCCTGGGAGCACTCTGGGAGTGGCCCAAGTCCAAAAGAGAGACCTGGGGGATTTTCCTCCTGGCTCTGCAAATGGGAGTGTTCCCAGAGGAAAGGGAAGCTGGGAAGGTAGGGAATGCACCATGGCAGTGGCCTGCCCCAACTTGCCCCTTATGCCTCAGGTTCTCCCATCTCCTATAGAGGTGCTGAAGGAACAGGCAACTAATATCCCAGTGATAGCCCTGCTTCCACCAGGCACATATACTTGGTCCTGCTGGAGGGCAAAGATAAGCCAAGGTGACTCTCAAACTTATTTCAGACCCTTTCTCTTGTTAAATGCGTGTACCAGGCAGTTATACAGGGAGAAGCAGGGACCCAGTAAAGCTGCTCACACCAATGTTTTATCCTTTAGGAAGGTCTGGTCCTTTAATGGGGATTCATTTAACTGGGCTCCCCCATCATTAGGAACCATAAAATGGCACCTTTTGGCTCTTGATTGGAAGGCCACATTGCACGCAGCTCCCTCATATGCAGCACCGGCTGCTTTATTGTGCATTACTGCCTCTCACTCGGATTTAACCAATTTGATCCATGTCTAATACATAAATAAATAATCCAGCAGGAGGGTTCATGCTGGATGACAACAGGCAGCTGTAAAGCACGTTTCTCCCTGCCAGAGCCATCTGAGCCAGGCTCCGCACGCCCTCTCATGAGCAGAGCTGCTAGTACAGCTGGGAGAGGGGGCCTGGGGACCCGCAGGCTTCCCTCTTTTATGGCAACTTCATTGTTTGCTTTAGAGTTTTATTTTATGTTAAATAGATGCTGTATATTCCTTACAGAGGGGGCAATAAAGTTTCTGAGCTGGAAGAAATTGGCTTCAGAGCAGGGAGTGAACAGGGGAGATGTGGCTGGGCAGGGAAGCAGAAGACAGGATTGAGAGTAAGGAGGGTGTGAGGAAATGCGTCACTTGCAGATCTGCCCCAGAGACTCAACCCAGCTAGGGATTAGGATACACAGGCAGCCCCAAATCTCACCCAGGGGTGATACAGCCCCAGGGGGCCCAGAACTCCGGCAGCTGTGGGGTCTGGAGCTGCTGGTGGTACAGGGAGGACATGGGGCCCCAGCCCAGGCCTAGAACAGGGTGAGCAATCCTGGGTGAGCATCTAGACCTGCTCCCCAGCACATCCACAGCCTCATGCAATGGGTTCTCCTCTGCCTCCCAACTCTGTGTGCCCATGGAGATTTGCTCTGCCCTTCATAGGGAGGATCATCCTGACCGATCCAACTTCAGGAGTGTGAAGGAGGATGAAGATAGCACTTTATCATGAGTTAATAGTAACAGTGAGGAGTGTTGTGTCATCCATCTACTACTCCAAGTCATACCACCTGAACCTCAAATGGGAAGCTGGGTTTGCACAGGGTCACTTCCAGAATGTGGCTGTTGCTGCTCTCCCTGTAAGACTGGAGGGCCCACAGGCAGGCTTGGGATGCTCTCATGTCAGTTGCTGTGCCACTGCAGAAGAGAGCCAATCCCTGCCCCAGGGATTGTAGGATGGGGAGAGAATATAATTCTATACCATGAGGTAATCCCTGGATTTCAGTCCTATGCTAGGACAGGAACCAAAGCAGAGCACAGACGATGCTGATGGCAGCTGATCTGAGCTAAAGCTTTTTCCCTTCTCTTCCTTCTCACAGGCAAAAAGAAAGCAACGTTGTTTGACAGCCAGGCTCCAATCTGCCCCATCTGCCAGGTCCTTCTTCGCCCCGGGGAATTGCAGGAGCACATGGAGCAGGAGCTGGAGAAGCTCACGCAGCTGAACATCAGGTAAGCAGCTCCCTGGGGTCCACCAGCATCCCTGGTGACCCAGCTGAGGCACCTGCATGTGACAGAGAAGATGGTGGTACCCATAGCTACAAGATGAGGGAGATCTAGTGCTAGCCAGTGGGGCAGAAACATTTCCCTGGAGTTCATTGCAATGGTAAAATCAGGCAGAACTCCTCCCAGAAGTCACAGACATCCCTTTTCCTGGGGACATGTGTTGAGTGAACAGTTCTCATATTGCTGACATCCCATGATGGAGCAACCCTGCAGCACTGGTGCACACTGCTCCTCAGCTGCCTTCAGCTCCCTTCTGCTACCCCAGTGCAAAAAAAGTGACCTATTAAAAAAAAAAATAATTGCCTTTTAACTGCTAGCAGTTATTTAGGAAAGGCTGCAGCCAAGGGTTGGCAGATCCCTGACCCTGCCTTAATAAAAGTCAGCAGCCTTGGGAAAGAGCGTGTTTATTTCAATTATTAATGAATTCTCCGGTCATTAAAAGGTGAGGAAAGGAATCAAACTGCCTAGTAGAAGCAAAGTTACATCACCAGGTGGTAGGAGAGGAGGGACAGCATGTGTGTCAGTGTGTGTGTGCGTGTGTGTGTACCAGGGCGTGGGGTGCACGTGGCTGTGTACAGTGTGGAGGATGCAGAATCCATCCCTGCTTGGCTTGCATCTTCTTGGATTCAACGATAGGCATTGCAGATGAAGGGAGCAGGAGGGAGCTTTAGTTAGAGAAAGTGAGACTTCCCAGAATGGGTCTGGGTTGAAATACCCCAAATTCGGCACCCTGCACCCTCAGGCTGAGACCCACATCCCCCGTGTGTTGCACAGAAGATAGGGAAGGGGGAAGCAGGGAACAGGCAGCCCATTTATCGCCCGCAACACCCAGTCCCCTTGCAAGTGTAATTTATGGTGTAATTTGGGCCGCATCCAACTTAATAAAGGGCCACTGCAAATTAGTGAACAGGTTTAAATGAACAGAAGCAATTAGTGCTCGGAGGAGCCCATCAAAGAAGTTGGGCCAATATCAGACTGAAACTGAAACTGCAAGCCAGGAGCAGAGGCTGGCTGGTGTGGTGATGGGAGGGTGGCGTTTAATGGGAAAGGAGAGGAAACCCTAAATCATAAAGCATGACAAGGGCCATTGTGGGCCAGCTGACAAATGAAAAAGAATGGCATTATTCCTTTAAATAACAGCAGCAGTTAGAGAGGAGACAGCTCTCCCTGGCTTGCCCTCACTTCCCTGGCCGGCTCGACTCAGCCACGCAGGCGGCGAGGAAGAATCAGAGGTCTTTATTAATTATTAAATAACGACTCCCTCCGTAGTGTGATAGATAACGTTCAATCTAGGCAATGGATTCAGGCGATGGAGGCTAATCTGTAACACAGCAGCTCCACATAGGGATGGGCTCTCCCAGTCCCAGAGGGAACCGATGCAGGGAGCAGTGGCAGCAGCAGGCAGGAAGGGCAGGAACAGTGGGCAGGATTAGCAGGCAGCAGGGTGTGAGAGGGTTGAAGTCCCATGCACTGCCCAGCCCCAGCAGGCAGCTCTCTGTAGTGGGTTGCTCCGTTTCCCATTTCCCCACCTTTCCTGCCTGGAGAAGCCAGGAGCAAGAACACATCAACAAGAGAAGAGAGAAACTAATAATGATCTCAAATAACCCAATAAACATAAAAATAAAATGTAGGCCTATAAACGTGACGGGCACCGGCAGCCCTGGCCGCTCCCTGCCAATACCGACTTGTTACCGAAATGGCCGAGCAGCTGTTACTTATCAGTCTGATGGGGAGAAGCAAACCAGGGGCTGCTTTCCAAGGCTTTTTTTTTTTTCTAATTTAAAGAGGATGCAGCCAATCATGGCTTGTGGTGTTAAGTTTTAATAAACCTTAATGATTTGCAACAAAATCATAGATTTCCTGTGCTCGGGGTTAGGAAGGCAGATCCCCTCCTGCCCAATGAGCCTGCAGCACTGGAGGCTTGGTGGGCACTGGATCAGCTCTCTGGAAAAGGGATTTCTCTGGGTGACCACAGGAGGCTCTTGGGGCTGAGATACAAGGAAGCTGTAGGCACCACCTGGATGACGCTACCCGTGGTCCCAGATCACCACAAGAAACTCACCCACTCCAATGAACTCCTTTCTCAGTTGGTGGGAATGGGGTTTGCTATTCCCCAGAGACGGGGATGGTGCTTTTTCCCCCCATGGGCAGTACTGACATGACCATGCTGACCTCAGCATGGGACATCTCAAGGTCAACCCAGCTTGAGCATCATGCAGCAAGGCAGGAGGAGCCATGCTGGCAAGAGAGCAGCATCCACCCATGCCTAGGGAGTCCTGTGCATGTACTGGGGGCAAAAACCAGCTGTTGGACCAGTGATGAACATCACTCAGGAGGATCCAACCCTTGCTCAGGGTCCTTCTTTCCCTTGGAAAGCTGTCTTGAGTGGGAATGAGGTACCTGGGTTTCTAGCTCTGCTGCCTTCTTGGTGTGTCCAGTCCCCCAAAGCATAGGGAGAGACCCGCTTGTGCTCGCCCCACGGCTCCTCCAGCCTGTGTGGGTCCCACCGAGCCTTGTGCACAGCTCCACGCAGTGAAGCAGGGCTCTCTGAATGCAAATTTCATTTCTGAGCCACTGGCGCTGTTTCAAGAGCCGGCAGCCTCCGAGCCCTTTTTGGTGTTACATATGTAACAGCCTCATTGAACTTGACATGTCAAATTCAGGCCATTTGTGCAAAATCTCCCTTTAATAATACCGTTTCATTTCGCTCAAATGAGACTTGAATGCATGTAAAATGGAAAAGGATATTTAAGCGCTAACATTAGGCAGATGTCTTGCCAGAGGCCGATTGAATATATGAGATTTTGAAGTGCTTAACACGTTTTCGGTGCTCCCTCTTAGAATATGTCACCTGGCTTTCTTTTTTCTCCCCCTCTTTTCCTCCCCACCTGCCCCCCCTTTAAGTGAAGAGTATAAATTGAAAGAAAACAAAACTACTAGCCTTGGTTTTATGGGGTTTAACTCTTGCCAGGCAAGACTGTTGGTATTCGTCCTCCAAAGAGAAATTACCTTGGAGCTCACCTTTGCAGAGCACAGGCTCAAAGCAGCAGAGAGTGAGGGCGGATGAGGGGTGGCCCCATGATGTGGGGCAGAAGGGATGCTCCCTTTGCTCTGCCTGTACAGTCGGAGAGCAAAAGGTGTGCATCTGAGCAGCTAAGTGCCACCCAAGGTAAAAATAAGAAATAATAACAGCAACCCTTTGTATATGTCTATGCCCTGTGCTTCACCCAGGCTGGTCGACGCAGAATACATGAATATTCCTGGTTTGTGTGCATTAAGCTGATCTGGATGGGAGTCTCCTATCCTCACTCAATATTTATGCACTTGTTTTACACCTCGTCCGTGTTAAAGGCTCACAATAAAGCACACTGAAATGTGAGACTCTTTCTGGAGCTGTCAGTGGCCCCAGTTCCAAGCTTCAGCTGGTGCTCTGGCTCCAGCTGCCTTTCTCCAGCCTAGAACTACCTAGGGAGTGCAGGTGGGCACAGCATTCTCGAGCAGCACGCAGGGGTGTCCCTCGGGACACACACACACATCCCCGTGTGCATTGCTGCGTGTGTGACCCTGCAGGCAAATACTGCGAGCAGAGGTGGCAGCGGGACCCTTAATCTCTGCCTGCTCTCCCCAGGCAGTGACCGCAGAGCACTGCTGGTAGAGGAGGCTGGGTGGAGAAGGGCAGATTCGGGGCTCTGGTTTGAGTTCGGGGTGGGAGGAAAGATGAATTTGAGGACAGAAGTAAAGGAGGAAGTAAGAGCTGTAGAACCAGCCTTAGCTGATGCTCCACAGTGATTCTTTCTAGAGTTTGGGGAAGAGACATTTATTGGCCATTTAAAAAACCTTAGCAAGTCATGTTACAAATAGCACAGTTGCTGAGTTCAGCAGTTTGAAGGTTGGGAATGTGTCTTTGGATGCAAGGGTTTTAATAGCATAACAATCTGTTCTTGAATATGCAATGCTCCTTTAAAAAAAATATATTTGGTGGGGGGTGTTTTTATTTCACTGTGTGATCGCTGCCAGATTCTACCCTGCATTACCAGCAGCAAACCTATGCTTCAGAGCTGGGATTTCACCTCCCCAAAATGCATGAGGTGTATCAGTATAGCTGGGGAGTGGTCCAGAGGGTGGAGCAGTGAGGGTGATAATGTTCTCAAAGTGCCCCATGGCTGTGCAAACTCTCCTCTCATCCACTTTTCTTTCTTTTTTCCTTTGTAATCAGTAATTATTCTGAGCATGTTTGCGTTACAAAGCCTGTGCCCACCTGTTTGCTGCTCCCAACCCGGGCCAGCAGCTCTCATTGCTCCTTGCCATTGTGCTGGGGGCGTGGAGACACATCCCTGCACATCCAGCATCCCAGGAGCCACTGATTTCCCCTAATGACCTTTCTGTGTGTCCAGGAATAATTTCTCATCTGCTTCTGTGATTATGAAGCATTTTCCAGAGCACAGAGGGCACCGAGGTCTCGCACCTTGGTGCAAATGGAAAGTGCTGCAGGCTGTTTTCTGTGACCTCAAAGATGCTGTCACAAAAAACCAAATAGTGTCAGGCAAAGGAGGGCAGAGTAAGATGCAGTGGGAAGGCCTGTGTCAAAGCAGGTGAAGTGCCCACATGGGGGAGTTAGCTTGGCTTTTGGAGCCAGCTTTGATTCGTGTCAGAGGAAAAGAGCCAAGCACAGGACTCTGGTGCTCCAGCTCCTGTAGCAGCATTCAGTGCACCTCTGCCCAGGCTTAAATCTTCCTTTGGGTTCCATCTGAAGCTTCCTCTCCATTGTTTGTACAAATCCTCTTTTCCTCTCACTGTTCTTAATCCTCTCTTCTTTTGCAGCCAGGGTAGAAGCAGAAAGTGCTTCCTCAGTTCCTGGCATTGCACAGAGCATGCTCACCCTGCTGTGAGGAGCTTCAGCTCCAGATTTTTTTACGTAGAGAGGCACAGCAGTAGCTCTTCTCAGGGGACAGAGATATCTCTGGGCCCAGTGGGATAAGAAATAAGCTGGCAACATAGCTGAAACATGAAGGGTGTGGAATCTTGGGAAATAAACTGGTCGCAAGGCAAGTTCACTGTTCTTGAGAGATGTCTCCAGACCTATGGAGATCCTGCTTGTCACATCTTTCACAGGTTGCCTTCCCAAAGTTTCATGGTCTTTCTGATTAAAGTCATCCCATACTAACCCCTCAGAATCTGCTAATGGACAAGTTGACAAGCACATCATCCCTGTGGTCCCTCTGTGCCAAAATGACGGGAGCTGGTCTGTTGCTCCTGGTCACAATAAGGACCCAGAGCAGGTTATGAGATGTACACATACTCACACCCCTCTCCTGCTCAGGGAACCCTCTATTTAAATACAGCTGCTCCTTGCACCCCGCCAGGGAAGTGTTCACTCCATTTCTGTGGGATCTGCCAAGCGCTGTGTTGTCCCAAAGGACCTTTGGAGGAGACCTTCCCAGGGCCAGTGTGGGCAGCTGCTGTGGGAAGGGCAAGTGGCCGTGCTGCCAGGACTAGCAGGATAAATAGAGTGTGTAAAACCCGAATTAGCTCTGTTGTCATGTGTCACATCAGGGTCATGGCTCTCGCCTCAGGTCTCCTTGATTTATGCCTGGGGACTTTAACTTGATGACCAGGTACTTGCCCAGACTTCTTGTGCAGAAAATGCTGCAGGTCCCCCAGCCTCTCAATGAGAGAGGTTAGAAATGGTTTTGAGTGAGAAGGGTTTTTTCCAATGCTCTGTTGGAATGCATGATTCTGTTCCTTGCATGCAGTAGACACCTGCAGGCTCTCCCGAGAGAGGGAGGAGCCCTGACCAACAAGTGAGATTGCAAGCAGGCATTGCAACCTCCTGCTCCTCAACTTATCCCTGTCTCTTTCTTCCTTCTTTTTCCCCTCTTCTTTTTCCACCTTCGTCTTTTCTTTTCTTCCCTTTCTCCCCCTCTTCTTCACCTTCCCTCCATCTCTCCCCACCCCCCGGTATCAAGGCGACATCTCCAAGCCAAGTACTTTTAATTTCGCCCGTGGCCCTTGCTGACACGGTGGATATGCACAGCAAGTTAAATTCCCGCCTGATCAATAAAGCAGAAGCAGTGTGTCCGACTGGTCGATATTTTTTTATCTGTCTTCAGCCCAGTCCTGCTGATGACAGCCCCCTGCGCTGCAGCAAAGGCACTCAAGGGCATCGGGCTTTGGCAACACAGCTCTTTTTTTTATTTAAATTAAAAAAAAACCCAGATGCCTACAAAAAAAAAGTTCATGGAGTTTGGCCTTTGCTTAATAACGTTTTATGATTTATCTTAATTTTTAATTGAAAAAAATTTGCGAATTAATTGATTTCTGGGACTTGCCAATTAACATTGTAATTGGGTGCATGATAAATTTCGAGGGAGCATCATTTTTCTCCCTCTCCCCCTTGTCACCGAGAAGGGGAACTGCGAGGGCAGCTGCTTCCTATCCGTACGACCCCCGCTCTTTCCCGAGGTGCTGCTGCCCTCCTCCCCCCTTGCTACTGTATCTTAAAGAAGGAACAAGAAAGCTAATAAAGTCGTGTTATTAGAGTCTCGCCAGAGGTGACCCCTCAAGGCATAAATCCAGGCCGGGGAGATGCTGGGGACAGGTACTATTAAGTGCCTGAGCATGCTTTGCAGGTGGAACTGGGTACCTCTCCTGCAGCACCCTCTCCCTGGCTGTGCCCTCCCAGTGCTCCCAGGGGGCTTTCCCAAAGGGCTCTGCTATCCCCCAAGGTGTTCAGTCAAGCAGTCAATCGCCCGTGATGTCTCCTCAGTGCTCCTCCTGGGTACGACTCCCCCATGATTGTCCTGCAGCCGATGTTCACCAGCAAAACCAGGCTGCAGGGACAGGCTGGTGTTTGGGGGCTGCTCTAGGGACACAGAATGGGTTTTCATATCCTGTTCTGCCCTGATTCCCTTGAGAAGAGAGTCCTGCCCCACAGCAGCAGTGGGAGCATCCCATGCCACCCACGGAAGAGGTGTTCAGCACAGAACCTCAGCCCTGGAGTCAGGGGTGTCCAGTTTCAGGCACAGATGCATCTCCGGCTGGGTGGTATCACCTGAAGCTTTCTCCAGCAGTTTGACTCCTGTCTGATTTAAATTAAACTTGCCTGGAAGTGTGAGCTTCCTAGTGATCCCCAAGCAGGGCCGGGACCACCTGCCACCACAGAGCAGCTAACAGGGTCACATCCCTGTGTGGGGTGTGCAGAAGTGGGTGAGCTGGCTGCTGCCAAAAGGAGGAGTGAGGACCCAGTGTGGTGTTGGGGCAGTGAGAACAAGCTGCCCTGGGGCACTGAGACAGAGAGTGAAACTAACAAGTAAACTGAAGCATGCTTTATGTCTCTAGTGCTTCTCCCGCCCACTCCACGTGCTGGTATGGATGACCTTGCCACAGTCACCTCAGATGTCCCATGCATCCTCTAAACCCCAGTGAGCTTGGATGGGATTCCACTGTGCCATCCTGGTGCTCCTGCCACACCCCAGTCTGTGCAGGGAGTGAAGAATGCCAGACCAGGTGGAGGGTCCCAGGTTCCCTGGCAAAGCCACAGCTCTTCCCACCAGCCAGGACACCAGAAAGGCCAGGAGCAGTCCAGCTCCAGTCTGCCAGTGTTGATGGCGGGGAAACATGCGGGAATGGAGACAAATTTATGAGGAGAGGAGTCTGTTTATTATCTAGCCAATGTGGTGCTGCTGATACCATGGATTTATCCTCTTTCATTCCTCCTCTGATTTGTGTCCCTGCCCCTCACTGTGGCAGATTAATCATGGACAGAAAGGGAAGAGAGACCCTCCAGCCTCCTCCTGTGCATTTAGAGGGTGGCAATGACAGCAGCCTGGACCCTCCACCCTCAGCTTTTCCTGCAGAGAGAGCACAAGCCAGGCAGCTGCCTGCCCTGCTTAGAGATGCCCCGTTCCTCTCCTCCATGGCAGACCCCAGGACAGGCAGAGGCTGCTGTCCATAATCTGTAGGTGAGAAGCACTTCTCATGGGTCAGAACTTCCAGGGTAGCACAGCAAGTGAAAAAATGTGTGGGTCGTGTTTTCCCTTGCTCGTGCAGTCCCCTAAAAGGGCTATGAGCACTCCTTAAACTGTCTTCAGACCTGTGGTAGCTGCAGACCATTCCCTGACTCCAGGGTATGGCTTTGAAGGCTGAGGTTTGGAACTCTGGAGAGCAAAGCCTTCCTCTGCAGCTGACTCTCAGGGTAGCAGGAGGCCTGGGAAGGGGTGTGTGGAAACCCAAGGGTGCAAAATAAATCTCCGGTCAGTTATTTGCCCTGGAGCGATGCATGTCTTCTACAGAGCCTTTTCTGAACTGCCACATGAGCTGGGAATAATTAAACAGTCATTATAGCCATGGTAGCAAAGAGCCCCCCAAATCAATCTAATGCATGACCTTTCTCTCTGATTTTCCTTTTTATTTTTCCAGCCACCTCCTTTTCAAATAGTGGGAGAGAAATGAAACTACCCCCCAGCCACGGTCTCCTGTTTGGCCATACACACACGGACCATCACATCCTCACCCAGAAATCTGTTATCCACTCTGAGCAGAGACATGGGGTACCAGAGGTTGATAAAGGAAAACCCAGCACAGTAGAAAGAGTTGGGGATGTGAATAGGACAGAGCAAATTGGGGATTTCAGTGTGGTCAGGTCATGCCACAGTGTTTTATGATTCTGCTGCATTTCATCTCTTTGGGGGAGGTGGATGACTGCCCTGTGGGTCAGATTTGTCACAACTGACTGTGTTGGTCAGTGAGGTCTCACAAATACTGGCTGGGGGAGCATGTGGGAAGCATGTCTGGCACTGTAGGTGTAGAACATTTCTAGCCCTGCCTGCAGCCTCTTTGGCAATTTTTTACCATCAATCAGCCCCTTTTCCTATCATGGGATGCCGGTGCCACTGGGGGAGCCACAGCAGGTTAAAAATCCCAGTGTGCTTCCTGTGAGGGCACAGATCTCACCTGGCCATGCTGAGGGCTGTCACCTGCAGCTAGCTGTAAAATCAAACTCCCATTTCCTTATTTAAGCATCAAGTGACACTTCCACTTATTTCAACTGGCATTCGCAAAAATCCAATTCCCTCTCTACCCAGGGACTGCTCCATTACAGCTGGCATTGCCATCCACACGGCTCTGCCAGAGGCTTTCTCTGCTGCCGGGGCTCCCATCCCAAGGCCATGAGTCCTACAGCTAAAAATAAATGGTTTCCTGTTGTTTGGAGTTTTTTTATGAAATACATCCATTGGCTACAGCCTGTAAAAATCTTTTGGTTCTGCAGGATCTTATGTGAGATGTGCACAGGCTGATACCTGTCAAACAGGGGGCTGCTGAGAAGGGATTCTGTGGAAGCGTGGCAGAGCTGGAAGACTCCAGCTGCATGGCAGCTGCTCTCTTACCTGCTCCTTACTGGTTCAGTGTCCTTCAGGGATCAGCAGAAACAACTGCAGCTGCCCAAGCTCAGGGAACTTAATCTTCAGCTAATGACCTGATTTTTCCCTGTGGGAAGAAGCAGCAGCTTCCATTCATGGGGGTGATAAGGAACCACTCCTTGCATATTGCCTTTTTATTTCCCATGGCAAGCACACCCCAAATGGCAGGACCATAACAAAGTAAACAGGCTTGAAGGCCATTGTGTGTAATAGCAACCATGGCAGGGGTAGAGAAAACCCCAAGACTGTGGATAAGGAGGGCACATACTTGGCTTACTGAGCTGCCCTTTGGGAAATCATGACAGAAGCACTGGGCCTGAAGAGCCCCTTGAAGCTCACTCAGGGACATGCCAGGGTATTCCCAGTTGCACCTGGGGATGCTCCTAACCAAATATGTGCCTAGCAATAAAGGACATCTGCATGTCTCTGGTGTAGCCTGAGTCCTGCTTTCATTGTGAAGAACCTTGCTGAGAGGAAAGGCTCCTCTTAAAGCTGATGGTCCCTAATCTAAAGGTGAGGTGTGTCCTGGAGCACGTTGGGATCTGGCTGTGCTGCTCCCCTTAATGGGTGATGGAGTTGCAGCACTAGGCAGAGCCCTCTGGCAGCACCAGGGCAGGGGCCTTATTTTGTCCCCATAGGGACATCCAAACACATGAGGATGCGTGAATGTACTGCCAGAACTGGTGTCTCAGCCCCAAGAAAGGGAGCCAGTGAGGAAGCAGCCTTGTATGACTTGGAAGTGCAAAGCCTTCAGGAGAGAGAGAAGGAGGCTGCCAAAATCACTGGGTCTTCCCAGGGTGTTCCTTGCTCTTCTTTGGTACTGTGGGAGGGTTGCCTAAAAGGTAAAGAAGTTGTTTTGCTATAATGAACTAGATAAACAATTCCCCAAATAGATTAAAACTAACTGTAACTTAGAAAAGCGGGTAGTAATTATATTTTATTAGCTAGCAAAACACCATTTTTTTATTTCGTAAGATAATTCTGTGTAAATCACCTTAATTAGAAGTGTCAGATGAGCCCGTGAATATCGTACTTAGTAACTAATTTCCTATGTACAGGTTATAATTTAAAACACATGGATCACTCGCTGAGTGGAAATATGCTAGCCATGAAATAATGTGGGGAGTGTTGGGGTTATTACTATGTAAATGTGTAATCATTTCAGACCACTGCAGCCTGGCTGGGTGATTAAAGAGAATCCCAAGGTCTCCAAAGATTGTGCTGTCTGCAAGGGCCTAGAGCAAAAAAACTTTAAAAGGCACCGAAAAGTGTTTGAACTTTAAAGGTCTTGATTTCCCTTTTACCATTTTTAATTTGTCTGCGGTGTTTATGGAGGGGAAGGTTTCTCTTTGCTGACAGCCTTTCGATCCTGAGCCCACAGCCAGCATTCCTAAGAGGTGCGGGGGCCTGCAGCCCTTGTAATTCAGGGGGCTCTTTAGTGGGATGGGGAAAAGCACCCTAAATTGCAGGGTCTGGGTGCTTGGATGACCTGGGCTTATGCCTATTCCTAACCCATCTCTGGATATAAAAAAAAAACAAATTGCAAACTCTTATTAGCGATAGAGTAGAGCTACATTGTAAGAAAGGGGGTGATTATTAATAATCCTCCAGATGAAGAATAAAATAAAGTCTGCCAAGTTATCTAAACTAGTCCCCTTCCTTATCGGTCCCAACAGCAGAGGCTTGATCTTTTGGCTGACCAGAGAGACTCTCATTCTGAAAACTTCAGTTTCCTGGCCCT
>WAAE01016601.1:558454-721913 GCA_013400495.1 Nicator chloris
CACCCACCCATCCATCATCTCCCCGGGGCTATGGGGAGCTGGGAGCCAGCCGCCCCACCAGCGTGTGCTTACAAGCACAGGCACTGGGCTTGGCAACATATTTCAAGAGCCTTTTGCCTGCTGCAGGTGCTTTGCATTGACAAATCGAATCATGGGGAAATAATTTATTTCCTAATGCTGTTTGCAGCATGTTAGCAGGAGAATTTACATGAGAGAGATTACTTTAATAACCAAAAAATTACAGTGCAGGCCTCCCCGCCATGTCGGCTTTGATATGTAATTGTTTCAAGTTTAACCTGTCTGGAGGGGGGAAGGTGTTATTAAATCTATAGCATCTCCCGCTGGCGAGGGCAGGCGAGGAGGAGCACCGGGTAGGGACCTCCTTCCCTGCTAAATGGGGAACAAGCTGAATTAACAAATCACTCCAGCCTCCAGCAGAGCTGCTGCTTCCCCAGTGTGCCTGGAGCTGAGGAAATCTTTTTTCCCTTGCTCTTATACCGATTTAATCTCCTTCTCTTTCCTATTCTTTTTTTCATTGTGCCTGACCCTTCACAGGACTCGCCGCCTCTGCTCCCCTCTCCCTGACTTTCTTCCCTATGCCACTCCAGACTTGCTCTCTGCTTTTTCCCCGTGCTGAGAGAGGAGCTTTGCAAGCCCCAGGCAGGGGGAGAGTCAGTGTTTGACTCCTGGCTGGTTTGGGGACTTCCACTCGTACAACCATTTTGTTACAGCTGGAGAAATTGCTGGCACTGCCCTCCTTCCCATGCCCCTCCAGTCAGGGTGAGGAGGCTCTTGTTGGTCCAGGGAAGAGGAACAACGTGCTTTGCTATTTGACCTTATGAGATCGCTCAAAGCACTCCCCTCCTTGCCTGCCACTTTTGTGACTGACCTCGTTCTCTTCTCTCTTGGCAGCAAGAGCTCCATCCTGAAGGATGCCATGGCAGCAGGCACCCCCAAGGTAAGTGAGCAAACCTCAGCATATTTTCCCTGTCCACCAAGGGATGCTCTTTACACCCCTTCACCTTCCCAGCCCGCTCCCTGTCCTGCTACTTGATGTGTCCCAGGAAGGTGGCCACACTTCAGGGGCCGGTGACACTGGGGAAAGCTGCTGTCCCCACTCAGCCACTGGGCTGGAGCAGCCCAGTCCCTGCACAGGGCTCTGCATTCCTTGTGCAGCCGAGGAACAGTGGAGCTGAAGGACCTGCTGGGCTCTGGGACTCCAGATTGTGTCTAATGACAGCTAATGAAAGCTGATCACACGCAGCCTGAGCTCAGCCTGCAAAATCACGTGTGGGAGTTCCTGGAGCCAGAGCCATATGCCAGCTTTGGAAGGGGAGAGTCTGCCTCGAGGGAGTGAAGCACACCCAAGGAGGAGCCCTAATCACTAAAAAACCCCATCTCAGCCTCAACCCCCTCCCCAGGACCTACCTCCCATCCCCTTCGTTCAGAATGCAGAAATACAAAACTCACAGAGCATCATGGCATCACTGCAAAGGGCATAATTTACTGATTTGCTGTTAGTTGGACTTCATGTGGTACAGGGGCGGGAAAGACCAGAGCTTGGGCAGGTGAGCAGGTTCACTGCAGAGAGCACTGCAGGGCATTGCACAGCCTCTGAAAACCATGCTGTCCTCTCCAAGGTGGGCAAAGGCAACTGCTCCGGGTTGTCCTACACTTCTGATGACACGGTCCAAGTGAGGGGGGCTCTTGACTTCCATACAAGTGCAGTGCATCTCTCACAGGAGATGTCTCCATGCTTGTTTTATTAGAATTAACTTCTAGTCTCATTCCCCATTGGTTTTTCTGGAAGCTTATGGTGATTTTTTTGGCATGTGATGTCAGAAGCAAAGACTGACATTTCAGCTCTAGATTTTCTCCTTGGGGCTGGGTGTCTTGCCAAGTACATCAACACCTTGTCTGCCCCACTAAGGGAGAGGCCTGAGAGCCACTGTGCTGACCTGAGTTCCTGGCAGGTAGGGATGACTCCCAAATAACCCCAATAATTTCCCAAACCCTTCAAGGGAAAAAAGAAATTGCAATGATATTCCATGGTGCTCCACACCTTTGTCTCCTGCATGACTATGCTTTGCTCCTATACCATATTTCTCCCATGAAAACAAGCAGAGCAGAGAGGAATCCCCAAACCCACCACTGCTGATAATCCACAGAGTGTGAGGCTGCCTTGGGATGTCTTGAAGGAGCTGGAAAGGGCACCTGCAGAATGAAAGCATCTGGACTGCAGTCTTCCCGTTCCCCCCTCATCAGGACTCCGTGTAGGTAACTCAACAGCCCCAAACACATTGCCTGTGAGGGAGAAGGACGGCTAGGAAGACAGATTAGCTGTTTGGAGGCAAACACAGTGAATGACTGACAGAGACCAGATAAAGAAGAAGGTCCATCTCAAGGCAGGGCCAGGCTTTTGAAGTTTCCATTGACAAAGAATCCCATTTGCCTTGAGCGAGGGGATTAAACTGGGACTGGAGCATCGTTCTATGTAAAAGAGATCAATCGTCCCCTGTCACCACATGGATCTTTTCCCTTTGCCTGTCACATCTGGGACTAAGAACATTAACTTCAAGAAGCTAGGAGAGCAGGGAGGGAGAGGGTGAAATCAGGAAATCTTTCATTCCCTTCTCAGAGAGCTTGAAAGCTTCTCAGCCCAGGAGGATTCATTATTTCTGTGTGGCTTTTGCTGGGAGACAAGTCCTGTGTGGCACAGGAAGGCACAGTGCTGTCACCTTCACCTGCGATTGGTATTAAAGGCCCCTCTGTAACCAGGTGGGATTGAGGAGGAGGGTGGTGGGGAGATGAAGGCTGCTCTTTTCCTTTGTGCCCACTGCATGTTTGCAACAAGGGGTGTGAATAGCCCATCAGGTTGTGAAGTCCCTCTGATACAGCCCCAGGCAGAGGGATGGGGTACAGACCCCCAGAGTGGGCTTGCAGGCCATGTCCAGGCACTCAGGCATCACTGGAGGTTTGGCAGGCACCTCCAGGAAGATCTGTACTCTGGAACTGGTGGAAGGGGACTGCTGAAATGTTTCCTGGCCAGTCCTCTTCGTGGTGTCAACAAAAAGGCCAGCAGTTCCAGCAGCTTGGCAATGGGAGAAGGGACTGCACCTCCCCATCCCTCAGGAGCATCCAATGGCAAAACAAACAAGGGCAAGCTGGTTTCACTCAGGGACGTGGAAACTGGGATGACTGCAGGCTGGTAGTTACTTCCGTGGTCATCAGTGGCTTCAACTCCACTTTAGGGCTCATTTAGGACCTTTGCCTATAGCATCACTACCATTGCCACTTCAATGCTGGCCTGAGGCTCTTCCTGGGGGCACAGCTGGGACTGGGGATTTAATCTTCCCATCCTCTGTGTCCTCAATCTGCTCCCACCCCTTCCCCAGAGTTGCCCCAGCAAACATCTCTCTGGGCAACAAAAGCCCAGATGTAAATACATGTTCCTCACTCACTGCTCCCCTGCCCCTGAAGACCTGTCACTCACTGCACTTGGTCAATTTTCATGGCAATATGTCAAAGAAAATCCAATCACTCAACATGAGATGTGATGAATGCAGGATTATTGTATCAGATTCTTCTATTATCAGAGCTGACTGAGGCAGTGATGGCCAAGCAAGGGCTGCAAGCTGGGGCTCCAGCCAGCACCACTGCTTGGTGCCTGGGCTCCCTCTCTGCAAAGGCAGCTCAAAGGTTAGTGCTGAGCACCACAGATCTGCAGCATTCAGGATCCTCATCTGCCATTAGAGACCAAGCCTAAGAGATGGTGATACACCAGTGTGGACAAGGCACTTAGATAAGCAGATTGTCACTCAGAAGGTCCCTTTCTGAAGGTCTGTACAAGCCAGCCATGCCCCAGATCTCTGTGAGGCCAAAGCTTCCCTGCAGCACTGCCCAGCATGGCCAGAGCCTGGGTCTCGGGCAGAGCAGGCAGCAGGAATGTCTCACATATGGAGAACAGACTCCATTTGGACTACTGGCTGCCCAGGAGTCTGTACATAGCTGTCAGCAGTGCAAGGTTCCCTTGGGTATCTTTCCCAGATTTCATGCTCTCCCCTTGCCTTTCTCCCCTTGCCTTGGCTGCCTCTTGCAAGGCAGGAGAGCAGCACACATTGAACCCATGTTGGTGAGGTATAAATCCAACTGTTCCCACTCTTCCTTGAGCAGCTGGTGGCAACTGGAGAGTCAGCATCCCCAAGTCCTCCTTGCTACCTAAGAGCACTTCACTACTGCCTGTATTTCAGGGTATTAGCTGCAGACTGTTACCTGTCACCTAACAGGTAAATTTATATCCCCTGTGGAAGAGCTGGTACCGATCACTGAAGGGGAAGAGACTGGGTTCCATGAAGCATCCCAGCTCTTGTGATGGATTCAGCATTCGTTTTCCACTGCTGCTTCCTAATACATGGCTGCAAATTGTCTTTCCCACTTCCAGTCCTGGCTGTGCTCTTGCTCTTGCTGCAAACACTGACATGAGTGACCACGAGCAAAATCCATCCCACACACCCAGCAGATGCCTGCAGCTGGTTTGTTTAGGTGTGCACCCAGGTCCATGGAGGGTGCCCGCAGGCAAAGCAGCCAGCACACTGCTCCCAGACCTCCGGCAGAGCTGGGAACCAAGCCACAGTGCCAGAGCTCTTTGCTTCCCCCACCCAATCCCGTGATTTTACAGCTTCACCGAGCAGTTTGAGAGAGAATTACAACATCTAGTGGGAAATTTGACCACTAAAGCCCTCCAAGGAGAAAGAGCTTCGAAGCAAGCAAAATTTGGAGCCTTAAACCTTGACAGAATGTCTGTGTTAAGCCCTTTCCAGCTGCCTCACTTGAGATGAAATTTCTAGCACGATCATTTAACTTCTTCATGTCATGTCTGGTGGTAGGAGCAGGGGATGGGTGTCAGTGCCCTGGGGTTTTAACTCCTTCTCTTGTATCACTAACAGACTGGGAGGTTGGCAAAGTCATTCACCGTATCTCTGCTCCCTCCCTCTGTAACTGTGATTTACAAGGAAATATTAAAAAGCTAAATCTGGGTATTGTGGCAAAACTATGGCCAAGCTGGGGACATGAGAACAGCCCACAGATATGTGAAGGAGAGGAAATTACGTAGGATGAGTGTTAGCTGGCTGTGCTTCCTGCAGTTTGGGGTGATGAATACCAGAGTCACTCCAAAACCAAATATCTGCCAGGTTTTATTCCATAAAACAAATTACCCCATGACCAAACAAAGCCCCTCACTCCCCTTGGGCCAAACAGCTGTACGCTCCCATTAGACCAGAGGAAACCACTGCATTTGGCAGAAGGAGCAGAGAGGGGCAGACCTGGGCCAGACCTCTTTCCCCATCCATCTCCAGAGTGCTGATGGGCAGTTCTGCTGGAAGGAATCCCTTTTTCCACCATGTAGCTGGTGTCTCTTCCAAGAGGATGCAGTGCTCCATTACAATCCCAGGTGTCACTGTAATATGCACAGAAATTAATTAGTAGCTCACATTTCTGTAAGCTTATTCTGCTTGTGAAGCACTGGAATTTTTCAGTGAAGGCCAGAAGCTGCTGACACCATTATTTCTATTTGCCATTCACACCCTTCTCACATTTAAGCCTTCCATCCCCAGCTCTGTCCCACCTTTATCTCTGCCAGCTAAAAGCCACTAAATATTTTTACTTCTAAATGTGGACCCTCCAAAAGCTTCTAAGAATCTCAGCTCTAATAGTAGCATCTTTGTGTCGGGGATCCTCCAGAAATAACATTAAAAAACGGCTAGCAGAGTTAAGGGGGAAAATCGCAGCAAGGCCTGGTATCACTTATTGCTTTCGGGTTACAGTTCCCAAGTGATAACAGCTATTAGCAACACTTTGACGTCTTCCCTACCGTGGAGGGGAGGGCAGGAGACAGAAAACATGTCAAGCCATCACCTCCATGTTAAGTGATAAGTACCTATTTAGACGGCAGAGTTAAGGCTGAATGCATCAAGCAGGGAACACTTTGTGCCAAAAAAAAAAAAAAAGGAAAAAAAAAAGTGCCATATAGATACATAAAAAGCAGGGTTAGGGTATTTGTTCTGCTGACAGCAGCTGTGATGGATTGTTTAAGAAAAATAGACTCCTTATGTTTTTCCAGGGCTCTCAGAAAGCAGGAGTCCAGCACTTTAATACTCTCAAATGACTGGCCTTGAGAGGCAGCAGAATGTCAGAGCCACCGGCTGGGCTGTCCCCACGCTGACACCTGCCCCGGCTGCCGGCGAGAGGCCGCGCTTCGGGCCGGGGGCAGCGTGTGCCGGTAATTTCCATCCATTTCCTTGGGCTGGCGGCTGCACCCTGACACCCGTCCCCTCCCCTCGTGCTGCCCGGGGCCCACGCCTGCCGAGCCTGCGGGTCAGGAGCCGGTGGCGTGTTGGCACGTGTGTCCTTGCCCACAGTGCCCCAGCACTGCCCACGGCTCCTCCGCCCGACGAGGGAGGAGCAGCTCTGGCGATCCATGGCCTGGGAGCACAGCCGCTGGCATACAGGCTGCAGGATGCACATTTGAGTGGTACCAAACCTGCCCCTGTATTTATATACGTAAACTGGGTGTTGCTCCTAGTTTCGGTGAGCTGCCGAAACATTCCCAGCTGATCTCTGCGGGATTGCACGGTCCACGGAGCGCATCGGGAGCGACCAGGGTGAGCCTTGCAGCGTGAGCAAGGCTTATGTGCCCTCGGGATCTGTGGACACAGGCGGGTAAAGCCATACATCCAGACATCTATCTTCTCCTTGGCACGGCACAGCGGGGCTCCAAGGGGCAGGAAAGAATCCCTGAGCAGGGCCATGGCTGCCCAGCATGGCAGGAGGGGCAGGAGGAAGGAGGGAGTGCAGGGCTTGGACAAGATTGATGGCTTCGTTGCCATTAAGAAAAAAATTAGCCGGTGGCGGCTATCATATTAAAGGGTGAAGAAGCCGTGAATTATTTTCTTAAAGATCTTATCACTTACAATGATAATTTTACCTTCCAAAAGGCCACTTTTAATGAGGCAAGGCAGGCAAAAAGTCATGATTTAATGCCAGATTTTTTTTTTCAAACACATTTTACTGCTTTTTTGTCCATGTTTAAAAAGCGCCGGTGACCTTTTTTTATTTAGCTTGCCCCAGGTGTAATGCTCAATCTGATCCTCTCAGGGTTTATAACCTCCACAGAGAGTGCCTCTACCCAATGGAGAGATGATTTAAAGGGGAGGGAGAAATATGAAGCTGCACCACCACTCACATATAGCCCTTGCTCCATCTTTGATGGGTGAGAGTTGTGGAGGGGACATCAGGGAGGGAGGAGGGTCCTCTCCCCCCAATATCCTCACTCAGACACGCTCTGAAGGGCAGTTGGGATGTACTGGCAGCCAGGCATGGATGAGCTGGCTTGTGGTCTTTCCCTAACGGAAAAGGGATATCTCAGCATCAAGGCTTGTTCCTACCATGCTGAAGAACCTTGTCCCATGGTAGAGACCATCTGCACTTCAGGCCTGTCTGCATGCAGAGCACCCAGTGTCATGTTTTTGGGCTGGGATGCCAGAATTTGGGTCTGCCATGCAGCATGGGCATGCATGAGGGCTAGGAGAGCACCTTTTCCCTCCACAGCCCTTTTCCCTCCACAGTTTCCCGAATGCAGTTGAGAGAGGAATGGGGATTGTGTTGCTACCCTTTCTCTGCTTACCACGACCAGTGTGGAATGAGCAGAGTTGTGCAGGGAACACCAAATCCTTGGCTTGGTATGCTGTGGGCAGGCATCCTCACTGCTTAGACATTTGAAAACAGCCTCAACATGACAATCTGGGGTAAAAGAAGCCAAAACTGGGACAGCAGAGGCTGGCCTAATGCAGGATTGAAAGTCACCCTGATGGCGCGTGCCTTTTCTAATCCCTTAGCCTCTGAGCCTGCATCCCTGCCTGCCCCCATGGCTGCCCGAGAGGCAAAGTGTGGCACAGCACAGGGAAATGAGAAAAACAAATGAAGTCAAGTTTCCTAAGAGTGAAGGGGAAGTGTGACTTGGCATCTCTAACGCTGTGTTTAACATGCCGGCAAGGTATTTAGAATTGAAGTGCTTGCACACAATTTAAAAATAGACAGTTTATTAATCTAAACTGCAAGTGTATGTAGAAGAGGCCTCGAGATTGACATCTTTGGGATTAGTTTAGCCCTGCGTTTTTCCAGAGGTCATTGCCATGGTGCTCAGGAGGTTTGTGGAATAAATGGGGCCGGCATTCTTCCTGGGACCACACGCTAAAAACTAATACATAACGTTTAATTTACTGTCTCCATAGCTAGCCCAACCATTTTTCACATAATAATATTGGATTAGAGCTACCAGAAGTTGAGGGGGGGGGAGCAGGAGGCGGGCAGGGTTTGTCTGTCTGTCGTCGAGGAATGGGGAGACAGGTATTTTTTCCCCTTTTCTAGAATACATTGGAAGACAAAACAGATTTAACCCTCCCAGCTCCAGGATGCTTGGCTTTTTAGGACATTAACACTGCTGCAGTCAGGGCTATTATTCTGAGTCACAACTGAGGGCTTTGAGCCTCATCCCTGTGTTTTTTAGGACATGTGCAATCCTGCTTATTCAAAAATGGTCCTCACTCTCTATTTAGAAAATAAAGAAACTAAACAGCACCAGGACCTCGGAGTCTGCACTCTGCAGAAATTCTGCAGAGGAGTTTTCCATAAATAAATGAGCTGTTCACCAAAGCCCATTAGCAGTTGGGTTTAGCCAACACACAAAGCCAGAGAGCCTCCCTGCTCTGCCCATCTGTCCCCTGGAAAGTGGAGGCTGGGCTCTTGAGGCAGCCTTTGATGGGTGCCGCTAGCCCCATGAGCTCCCACTGGCCCTCCTAGTGCCTGGCATCCCTGTTGGGCTGAGCTGAGGGGCAAGCCAGCCCCAAGATGTAGTCAGCACAGCCCTCAGTTGGCAGAAGTGGTTTTGTCCAACGAAATAGCTGAGCACCCCAAGAGGCAACTCCTCTGTGACCCCTTTCAGGATGTCACGTCTCCCTGCAGCCGGTAGAGCTGTGCTTTATGGCAGAGATCTGCACTGCACACTGGGATATGCCTCTTGCCCTCATGGCAGGGCTGGCAGCTCATACCCATGGGGTCAAACTCTGTATCCTGAACTGCCCTCCTCCACCACCACCCCAGGCTGCCTTCCCTCCATGCCCGTGCCAGCTGCACTGCTGTGCTGTTCTCGTGGAGAGCTGTCCAAGCCTGGGGGATTGCTTGCTGCTGACTGAACCGATTTGTATGCTGAGTCATTTTTCCACTTTCTCATATCTTTCTAAAAAAATGCACATTTTTTTCACGTTTCATTTCAGCCCAGAGGCAAATATTTCTGGAATACTTGCCTTTCTCCAAGGTATTATGCTTTTTAATAATGTTGTCATCACACTTGACCTGTCCAATTCAGATGATATCTACACTTCCCTTCACAAACACACACATCTCCAAGCAGTCATTTATTGTCAAATCTTGCCAGCTGATTCTCAGAAACAAATATCTGCAGAGCTGCATTTCCAGTGTACATTTTTTCACAAGGCAGTGACCTATATTTAGTCTAGTTTAGCTAATTTATAATTTAAATTAGAATTTTAAATTGCATTTTTCCCTCGAAGTACTCTAATCATAAAGTTCAATTGCAACTCAGTGTACATTTCTTTAGATGCTGTCAAACTCCCATAGTAATTTTCCTGCTAGAGTTCACTGTGTGTAGAATTTAGACTTACCTACTATAGATTTGAAGTTTATCAGTGATCTCTTAGGTCTCAAGTATCACTGAGCTTTTTAACCTTCTAAAAGGCCCCCTTTTTTTTTCTGTGCTACTTATTAAAATAAATAGCATCATTACTGAAGGAAGAGGTAGTTGCACTGCAAAGGTGCTGAGAGCTTTAGTGCAGTTTACAAAGCTATCGAGAGATTTAGTGGCATTTAAAAAGGGCAGATGAGGACATGTAAGCACTGCTCCACCTCAGCACTCCTGTGCCTTATCATGAGAATTTCTGGTGTGGTCGTCACGTATCATTTCCAGCAGGGCCTGGTTCTGCCCTAGCCACCAGATCTGGGGTAAAAATGACTGTCCCATTGTTGCATGATTCATTTGTACTTTGCTAGACCCAGCAGCCTGGTCCCTTCATGGGGCACAGTCCCTTGGAAAGAGCCAGTCCCACAGACCAATATTCCATCCCAGCACAGTCTCACAGCTCAGCAGACAGTCTCCATGGCTTTGAGGACAGCTTAGAGACAGGCAGAGAGCTCAAAAATGCTCACAACATGAATTTCTCCTTTCTCTTGCAGTCAATTTTGTTGTCGGCCTCAATCAAGCGGGAAGGAGATTCTCCGACAGCATCACCCCACTCGTCAGATGACATCCATCACTCAGACAGATACCAGGTAAGCAGGTAGATGCTGTTGCTGGTCTCAGCCTTAGGCAGGGAGCCAGCACACCCCAGTGCGCACAGCTCTCTCTGTGTGACAGTCGTGCTCTTGGCTACGCAATCACTGCCCTGGTTCTCCTGCCAGCATCATGGGGACATGAGCACTTGGCCTCTCACAGGACGGCAAAGGTGGGCTTTTGTCTGCAAAGTCCTCCCAGCTCCGACTAGAACCACTGTGGTATTTAAAAATGTTTTAAAATATTTGTAGAGGTTTCTGTTGCACTATATTCACCATTTTGGTCTCATTTCCATGGCTATGTTTGTCATTACTCACCCTGTGCCCACTGAGAAACTTTCAGAGAAGTGACCTTTTTTACTCATGACTCCCATCCAAGACGGAAATTACTTTGGACAATCTATGCCAGCCTGTTTTATAAAACACTCTCTTCCCAGAGGAGCAGCAGGTCTTGGCTTGGGTGATGCAATGAGTAAAACTTGGGGGAGTTGGAGCAAGAAATGAAGGAAAGGGCAGTAGCAGAAGTATACAGCTTGGCTGGTTGTAAGTCTGTCTGTATTTTTGGGGCAGGCTGGCATACTTGACTTAACACACATCCAAACTGTTTGGCTGCAAGCCTGTACCCAGCCACTGGCTTCAAGTAGGCTCTGAAAGGCAGCAGATAAATTAGTGTTGGTCATCAGCACAGACCCAAGTGTGCATCCACCTGCTATGTGCACAGGCTGGGTGGGCTGAGGCTGTAGCAGCGTGGCAAATGCCCATCAGCCTCTATTCTGTGGTGGTCTGCAGCCATACCCTGTGCCCAGGGTCAGGCAGGCACTCATACCTTCCTGCATCAGCCGCTTTGCACATGCCAGGTCTGTGTTTGAACCTGCAGAGAGAGGCTGATGACCAGTGCTGAGGCTCTTATTGAGCAGATCCAGTTATAACATGTGTTCCTGAAGATGGGTCCTGTCAGTAGTAGATTCGTACATTTGTTGCCCATTATTCCATCCTCTGTCCTATTTATTGCTTGTATTATCAGTTGTGGATCATATTCCCATGTGGTTTTGAGTTATAACTTGGTGTCACGTCACAGCCGCTTTACCCTCCCATGAACAATAAAAGCTGATGCAAAGTAAGAGGAGCAAAACCATGCAGAAGAGATAGAAATGCCTGTTTCAGGTAATCCTGTTCTCTTTCCTGCCTGTTTATTAAGGCTAATAAATAAATTATGTTCCTTTCAAAAGGGCATAGAAGAGGTTTTTGCCATGACCCCTTTTGTTGGAGAATCCCCCTCCCTTCCCACTCTACTCTGCCAGACATCAGTTCTGTGAGATTGGTGGCCCCGTGCAGCCCTCTGTTCCTGTACATTTTTATTATGTCATACTCAAAGACAAATATTCTTAGCAGAAACCCCTTTGTGTGCTGAGTCCAGCTACTCTCTAATGCGCTTTAAGTTTGTGAGCATATTTTATGGAGGGTTGCAGCCCTTAATGCAAATGTGTAATGGGAGTTGTAAGTCTGCACTGCAGGGAGAAAACACCTCTGGGGCCTGATTTTCATTTACACTTGTGCTGGCTGCGTTATGCTGCACTGGCAGTGTAAAGGGACCTCAGAGTGGGTGCCAAGGGTGTGTAAAGCCTCAGTGTATTCTTAATAAAGCCACAATATGAACGAGAATTCAGTCTGCCTAGCTTACCAAGGGAAAAAGCCCAGGAAGCAGAGAAGAAGACTCTCATGGTGGTGATTTTAAGGGCTACAAAATTTAGCTTTCCATATAAAGAGGTGTGCTGGACTGTCCCTTGTGTTGTGATCTAATCATGATTATACAGTGTATTAGTAACATGCTAGAATGTGAGTTATTGGTGTTTGGGTTTTCAGAATTCCTGTGGCTCAGTGTTCTTAGTCTTTGTGCTTATATACCATGGGGATACTTAGGGAAGGAGATTTATGAATGGGAGTGCTACAGAAAGAGGGGCTTTCACAGCACTTGGGCTGCTTGCCTTGCTCCCCATGCTGAGAGGGGGCTGCAGCGAAGGCAGTGGGGTGGCTCCTGGATGTGGGGAGGAGGCATCCTCCTGCCTCCCCTGTGCCAAGCCTGGTTGTGGAGTTTGGTACATGGAGACTGATCAGACCAAGGCGGTGGCAGCCAATGGATTTGGTCAGTAGGGGCTGCTCCTCTTACAGTATGTTCTGTCAAAGGGAGCTTTGAGTAGAAACAAAGCCATTTTAGTTACATTTAGATAAAACCCTGAATACCCAGTGGAGAAATCAACAGCAAATTACAAGTGATACATCGTACTGCAAAGATTGCATTTCAGGCTTGGAGGGAGCCCACAGAATATTTGTGACTGAATAGCAAGGGTAGTGTAACCAAAAGCCTAAAATCTTTGTCCAGGGAAGGCTCACCTCCCTCCCCCTAAGCTCAGGTAAGCATGCCCCTCAAAAGACAGCTCAATTCATTAAAAGAGTAAAGCCAACAATCAGCAGCTTTGATTTTGTAAGTAAGCGCATGTATGAAAATCCAGCTGCATGTTCAGCAGGCAGGCAGAGCTGGGATGTAGGACAGACTGTGCAAAGCTCACCAGCCAGCACCCGAACTTTCCAGCTGCCCATCGTCATCTGGGGCAGCGAAACATATATCGGGGTGTTTTTTGTTTTCCATCTGAAGAAGAAGTGACAGATTGTCAGGTGCCTGAGAGGACACCCAAAATGTAGGTTTGATTCCAGGAAACAAAGTCTGAGGAGTCTGCAGAGAGGGGAACAGATGGGATTTGTGCGTATAGGAGCCTCTGCTGCCCAATTTGTAGCCCCTAGCTCTGTCCCAACCTCAGGCAGGTCTGCTGGGGCCAACCTCCACCACAACTGTGCAGCAGATATGGGAGAGAAATCCATGAGACAGCTCTGATGACCCAGGTTTGCTGATACGTGGAAAGGAGAAGAGGGAGGAGTGCATGGAAAGCGCAGGCACTGCCTGTAGCCAAGGTGTTCCCATGGTAGGGGCCATTTCTGGGTACAGCAAGCAGGTGCTAGAGCCCTGGAGCTGAGGTGGATGCTCATCCTGGCCCCAGCAGATGCAGATGGTGTCAGCAGGTGGGAAGGATGAGGCTCCACTTCCTAGGGCTCTGCTTCCCCAGGGCTTGACTCCCCCAGCCAGGTCAGGACCTGGGGGCTCCCTGGCAGGGCCAGAGCAGGGCAGGGGCCACAGAAGAGCCCATTGTCCACCTGCCTTTGGGTCTTATTATCCCCGGACCCTGACTGGCCAAGAGCCCTTGGGTTATTTTTGGGGCCACGGCTCTGATTGGCTAGTGACATTGGGCCTAAAGGGTGCTCAATCACTCTTGGACAAGGAAATTTGCTTCCCGGCTGCTCCCAGGCTTTGATTAGTCAACTGCCCCTGGGCAGCAAGCTGCCTTTGGGGTCTGATGGCCCCTTTGTCTTTATGGCCCCTTGGGTTCCAGTGGGTCCCTATTCCTGATTGTCCAGGCACCCCAGGGTCCCAGTCATACCTGATTTTTGATTGGTCAGGTACTCAGGGTCCCAGTAACCCCTGATTTCTGATTGGCCAGATTTCCCGGGCTCCAGCCGCCCCGGGGCTCTGATTGGCCAGGCTCGCCGGGCGCTGCTGCCCCCTGTCGGTTGTCATGGGAACTGCCTGGTGAACTCTCACCCGCGCGCCGCGGGTCACATGACCGGGGCCAACATGGCGGCGGCCGCCGGGGGCTGATCGGCGGCGCCCGCCGGGCCGCGCCGCATCCACCCGCATCCCGGGCCCGCCGCCCGCTGCCCGCCCGCGGCGCCCGCGGCTATGCAGAGCGGAAAGAGGGGGCCCGGCGGCGGGGGCCGGGAAGAGGTGGGTGCTGCGGTGGGGGGGAGGCCCGCGGACGGTGCGTTGTCCCGGGGATGCGCGGGGAGCGGGGGAGCGGTACGGGCCTTGTGTACGGGCGGGGGGCGAGTTGTTTACATCCGCGTCCTGACGCTTCTCCGCTCTTGTCTCCCCTCTGCAGACCTTCCTGCGGGTGCGAGCGAACCGGCAGACCCGGCTGAACGGTGAGTGCTGCCCCCACCGCGCCTGCCCCTCCGGAGAAGTTTCCAGAGTTGGGCGGAGTTGTGTGATGCCCCCACGCCCCCCACACCTCAGGCCGGGAGCCCCCACCAGCCTCGCTGGGGCCTCGACGTGCCGGGGGGGCGCAGGGGGCATTCGGGTGAAGCCCTCCACGCTCACCCCCGGGTCCACAGAGAAGCGGCTGCCAACGCCGGTATAAAACAGGCCCTGGAACCCGTGTTTTCTGTGTGGGGCCCGGCTGCTGAGCTTTCACAGCTCACATGGCTGAATCTTGCAGTAAACTTTTAAGAAGCCTGAGCGTCATGTGACGTCGTGGTTTGTTTTGTTTGGGTTTTTTTTCTCTCAAACCCACAGATGCTGGAGCGGTACTTTTATTCTTGTATCTGTGGATGCTCCTAACAAGTGAAGAACTATTTCTAGTGGACAGCAGCCTAGTATTAAAAAACCACCAAATCAGACATCACTTTATTTCAGAGAGAGAAAGCCCATCTCTCTACTTTGAAATTGGAAAGAAAAGCTGAAACTTTTTTTGTTAGAGCTGAAGAAGTTGAAACTTTTCTCAAAGTTCAGAGGTCAGAATTTACCATGTACACAGTAACAATGTTCTGTCATATGGTTTTGTACTGCTTTGCAGCTACTTTAGTATGTAACAGTCAGAATTTGGATATTCAGGCTAACAGGAGGCTCATTAATCTCGAGCTTCCTGATGTGATAGGTCACATCAGGAAGCTCTAACACCTCTGTTGTTGTGCTTTTGGAGTTTATTTAGAAGAAGATCTACTTGAACAAAATAGCAAAAGGGTTTAGAGTGTGCTGATAGCAAAACAGTTTGCTTGAATTTGAAGCCCTCCATGTTTAAGTGTAGTCTTAAGCAAATAGAAGCTACTGATCCAGATCTTTGATAAGTTAGACATAGGTGAATTCAGAACTAGCCTCCGGACTTTTAAATATCGACCCAGAGGGCCAAAAACCTGCAAACTCCAGAAAGTCTGTTAAGTCACAGAACAAAGACATTAGTTACCTTGCACCAGTTACAGGTAACTGCTGGTAGGTGCTCACTCTACACTCCAAGATGAGTGCAGAGAGCTGCCAGTGCTGGCAGGCAGACACGGAGACTTCAGATGGCTCAGATACACTGAGGTGCTGCTCTGTGGTGACTTGTGTGACCAAGGTCTCCAGAGTCAAGAATGTCAGACTGTTCCTTTATCATAGTTGGATATAGCTGGGATAAGCTCTCTCCTTTCACCGTTCCTCAGGCCAACAATGTGCAGTCACCTTTTTTAAAATATTTTTTAAAAGTCTGAGTCAGACTTGTGAAATTCTTGGTGTTATGGAGTCCTCCAGCATGAGACGAAGCTCTTGGTGAGCTCTGCTGAACTGGCTCAGAAGTGCTTCGTGCTTAACACAGTCTGGGTAGACTGTGATCTCCTTTTGGGAACTCTTCTTGGCCTGTCTTGTTGGATGTTTTTGTGAACCTGTGCTCATCTAAAGGGAGGCAGGTAGTTTCGTACAGCATTTGCATTGTTTTTACTGGATGTTTTGCTCTTTTTGTATGCGCCTTTTGTGGTACAGCCATATTCCAAATGAAAGAACATATATGCTGCCCTAATAATGCTGGGGTTTCCTGTCTGTTCTCTACTTCACCCTGAGATTAAGAGGGTCCAGATGTCAGGGAGCTGGATGCAGAAATTCAGGTGAAGTCCTTTGGGTGTCAAAGAAGGTCGGATTAGATAGGAACTGGTTCCTTCTGACCTTAGCTTCTTGTGATTGATTACTGCTGAACATACACTACAGAACATACCTGTAGTGATGTCTGTTCCAGTCTGCACCCAGCCAAATGGTTGGGTGGGTTGTACTGCTCCTTTCTCTGCGTGTTTCTTTACGTTTGTACTTCTGAATGCTGTCTGCTTTCTAGTTTCTCCCTCCGCATTTGTTTGCACTGAAATAACTGCAGTATTTGTAAGTTTTGCCACCTTATTGCTGAAGAGTACTTTGAGCTTTAGATGGAGAACACTGGAGTGCTTCAGGGAAAAAAACCCTCTTGTTTATTTATATCTTGTATTTTAAGGAGCATCTAATCAATTATGCAGCTTTAGTTTCCTAATCTTGATTATTTTACATGAATAGAAGTTGTGTAGGACTTGTCTAAAGACAGCTGGCTCTTTGTTTCATATTCTCATTAGCACACTGCAGAAACTTTAGATATAGCAACTGCAGTCTGTAAAAAAATCTATTTCATTTGTTTTTATTATGTTTTATGTGTACTTTTCAATATTGTTGTAACCAGTTTATCTTGGTATTTCTGTCAAACTTTTATGAGCTGAGTTCTAGAAGCACTTCTAAAAACTTCTCCCATAAAAAGGGCTCACAGTGTTTGCTCTTCTTCCACATTGTCCTTGACCCAAATCTTGGCTGCCCAGGCTGTTTGTGACTCAGTCTTGTTTGGACCTTGATGTTTTCCATCCTGTTGTGTTCATTTGGGAATGTGTGAAAGGAACTAAGGGAAGAGAAGGTAGAGAGGGAAGTGTCTTCTGTGAGCTGCTGTTGGCCTGGCCACAACATGATTAGGTCGTGATAGTAACATGGTTCACACGTACATGACTGGCCAGAATTTTAATTCTGTAAGTCAAACTTGTGACTTAAATTGAGCTATAAGTAAGGCAAATGCATTTTCAAGCTCAGGAGCAGGAGATTAATGTTCTGTCTGTTAGACTCTTGGTTGGGTGTTTGTATCACAACTTACCTGTCAGCCTCAGTGAGTTAATCCTGCACCTCTCACCTGTGCTAAACTCACTTTCCAGAGGTTGTCCCCTTGTGAACCCAGGAGTATGAGGTGCTGATTCCTGATGAACCTGAGTGACAAAGGAAGCATTTCTTTCATTTACCTTATTTCCAGTGTTGCCAAACGGGAAACTTTAAGCCACCCTGTAAATTGATGGTTGTGGAGTTTAACAGTGCAGAGCAGGTTGGGTAGTCGTTCAAAATTAGAGGCACAAAGTTTGGCTTAGTGTATAAGAACATGGGTTCAGCAGGTTAAGTAGGTGCCAACCTCAGAGAATAGTGTCAGATTGAAGGTTGCCGAAAATCATCTATGAGGAACTTTGGCCATGCAAATCTGAAAGCTACACTGAGACCCTTTTGTGAATCTGTCCATTAATGTTCTTTATCAGGCAGATGGGCAGCAAATTGTACTTAAGATCTGAAACAGATTCCTTCTTGACCATCTGTTTTCTTGCTTTTGCTTATTCTTGAGATGTCTTTTTGTGCTCTGCCACTACTGCCGTTGTTCCCTTGCATCAGATGCGGTGGATGAGTTTGATCATTCGCAAAAGCTTTTTGTGATAGATCTAACAAAAGTAGGTATAACCACTCCTCAGGACTCCTCTAGTACTTGCAGAGAGCAGGTGCTGGCTCTTGTGCTTGAATATCTTTGACTCAAATTTAGGGTTATTTCCAAAGTTTGCATTCTCAGGCAAGTTGTGAAGTAGATCCTTACAAAGCTCCATTGGCACCTTCCTGAGAAGGTGAGTCCAGTTTTGGTGGTTACCCTAAGCCTGTCTCTCCAAATAGACCGTGCAGTTTGTTGAACCACCACTATATCATGTGCTTTTGTAGCTGATGGTTGGGGGAGGAATAAAGCTGGATGACTTCCACTGGAAAGGAGACAAAAATGTTTCCACTTAATTTGATTGGCCTGCCATTGCAGGAGCTGCTAATGATGTCTGCATAGGACTCAGGGGACCACTCAAACTGGTGGAGGGAACCATAAGAGATATTGCTAGTAACTTAATCATGTCCTTTGGTGCTGCAGGAGAGGTTGGTGCAATGTCCACTGCTAGATGCTGTGTAAGAGCACTTCTGAGGTAATTAGTGCCCTGTCCTGAAGGTGAATTTTTGCTTGAGGAGGAGAGTACCAGTGAAAACTGAAATCCATTAGCTTTTCTCACAGGAAGTTTGGCTGGACTGGAGAGTAAGATGATCTTTAGGCATTAATAAGGTTCAGCCTTGATGAGGAGAGCCCATTGTTAGGAAAGATCCTCAGTGTCTCCTGCCGATAAGGCAGCAGTGGTGGGTTGGCTCCTTGTCTCTGCACCTGTGCAAAGGCAGGGACCAGTGTGCCCTCAGCAGCAGAGGCTTTGTTAAGTGCAGTTTGGCTCCTTCGCTAGTGCCAGCAGCCTCACCTTGCATACAGCCCCATATTAGAGAACTACATATGAGTGAGGGGAAGAGCAATTCCCTTAGCCAGCACAGCTCCTAGGTTAAATGAGACCATAACTAAGACCCCCTGCCCTTGCAGAGGATCCCAGTTCTTGCTCACTTCCATGTGCTACTTTCTCATTCATCTGCTGTGGTGACTTAAACTCCCCGGTGCCTGATGGTTTCATGTAATCTGAAGGAGAACATGCACTTGCAGCAGGAGCCGTGTGTAGGGTAATGTACATCTTTAAAAGTGAGGCCTCAGAGGTGCTGGAAACCCTCTGATAGCCTAATAATAATTATTAATGCTAATAAAAATTAGTGAACTCCTCACCTCCTGGCAGAAAGTTGGAATAATAATGATGGAGTCTTTGTTCAGTTGATGCCATAAGTTTTAGCTTTCATATTTTCCAGATTCTCTACTGCATTAGTATATAACTCTGAACTTCATACAAAGTGTTAGCAAGTTCTCTTCACAGTGTAGTTAGACAAAATAATCCTTTTCTAGCCTGAGAACCAAGGACACCGTTGCAGCTTCAGGCCCAAAAAGTATAAACAACATCGAATTGAGGAGAGCAATCTGAGAGGATGGGACTTGATAACCTGAAGCTGTAATTGGGCAATTAACCCCAATATGCAAATGTATTAAAACTTATAAAAGTGTAAAACATGTAACCGTCGTCCATCTTGGGTGTAACCTCGGCCAGGCTCTTGTACTGCCCAAGGTATATCCTTTGAAGGCCTTTTTAACAAATACCTACTTTATTCCTTTAACACTGTCTAGCCTCTGTTTTAGGTAGCCTCTCAAGGCATCACAGTCGGAGGTAAGAATGGGTCAGGCTTGTGCAAAAACCTCCTTCCCTGAGTTCTGTCCTCTTTGTGCATCCAGTCCTCGACTGGCTGCATTTTTATCTTCTTGAATTACAGGAGGGAATGACTTTTTCTTTTTTTTTTTTCCCTCTCCATGCTCCTGCGACAGGAGCGAGGGGGAGAGGGATTAGTGAGTTAATTAGAAATGATCGCATCTATCAACACTAATTAGCAATCCTGTGGTCTCACTTGCGTGTTCTTTTGAGCTGCTCCCCTTCGGGACAGCGCCACAATCAGCCCCAGCCTTTGGGGCCGCTCTGTCCCTGCCGCGCTGATTGGAAGTGATGGCCGGGCTGCGTGTGTCGGGCAGGGACAGCGCCGCTTGGATGTGCTTTCCCGGCTGCTCCCTTTCCATTCCTTCTGTCACCAGGGGCACCCTTGGCCTCCGTGGGCACGACGCTGCCGCTGCTAATGACCAGAGAATGAAAATGGCAGGGGAATTGGTTTTCAACACCTCTTTCCTCCAGTGGCTTTTTCACTTGTGGCACTGCAACTCAAAGGGCTGCTTCTCTGTGGAGCTAAATGAGCCAAGATAGGGGCTGGCTGCTGGGTCTGGTGTAGAGCTGGAGCAGAGTGAGGTTCTCTTCCCAGCTCTGCCCTAACATTTCAGCAGCAGATCAGGTGCTTGTTCTGGCAAAATGGTCCCAAGAATTTATCAGTAGAAGACCCAAAATAAGTTGTCTTCCTTTTGTCCATGCAACAGTGCATGGACAGGAGGATGCAGTAAAAAAAAACCCTAAAAACACTAATAATTTCACCAGGCAGACTGCTCTAACTGAATTGTTTGGCCATGGGGAGTCCTACTAGAATAATTGAACTACCCCTTCCCTGCATTTCCCTGTTAAAAACATGATGAGGTGAGAGAAATTTGTGTCTGCGATCACGATAGAGAAGGCTTTGTTTCTGTCTAGATGGGTGTTTGCTGAGGAATGCTCAAGTTGAAGCTCTGATTCCAGCCTCATTCCATATTTTTTGCTTGTTCTACAGAGCTAGTGAGGCAAGGAAAGAGCATCCTAAACTTTCATGAAAGAGCCATGCTGAAGGATATAGATATGCACTAAACCAGATCTTCAGAAATCTCTTGGGCACTAAAGTACAAGCCAGAAAGAGCGTGGCTTAACTCTGCCTAAAAGAGAGGGTTGTGGACCTGTCAGTGTGGTGTACCCAACACAAGAGAGGGTTGTGGAGCTTCAGCAAATAAAATTTAGACAAACTATGAAAGCTGTGTGTATTGAGAGTCTGTGTCATTCAAAGTGCCAGATAGCAAAAACATTCTTGTTTTGGTCTCAACTTGCTGTCTCTTATTCTAGGAATGTCTCATTTAGAGAATCCGTTCTACGATGTGAGGAGTTGAGATGTATTTTTCAGGGAGTTTTCACACAAATGTATTTCAGAGCAGAAAAACAATGGAATAATTTGAAGCTTTCTTAGTGCTGGAGCATGAGAGTGTATAGGGGATGATGAATACCCTGGTTCCAGATTGTGGGAAAGTATATCCTAACCCAGGGAGTCCTGAGTCCAGGGAAGCCAGCAAGAAAGTCTTGAAGGATGCCTTTCCAGTCTGTGCTGATGTGTTCAGCTGAAACTTTATAATTCACTTGATATGTGTGCTCTAAACTGATGCACTTTAGAAAACAAGTGACAGAAACTTTCCTGTACACTGGTCCTTCTCATCCTGGCATTCCAGAAGCTTTCTCTGACTTGTTGGCTGCAGGGAGCTGTTGATCCCACAGTGTTCAGGCATGAAGGCTTTCAGAGCATGCTGCAGTGCTCACAGTGTCAGTAACGATTTCTGGCTAATGTAGCTTTTTGGTGGTGTCATCTCTCATTATCACATGGGCTTTCCTTGGGCTTTTTCTTGTCTCTCATTCAGAATTTTGACCTTCCTTATTAATTAAACAGTGACTTTCCTGCAGCCAGTGATTGAGTTATTCAGTAATACCTGCCTAAAGCCATAATAATAAAAGACAGAAGTTCTTTTTAATGCAAATTATTTGGTTCCAGATGTTTTGATCACATTAAACGATGGCTCAAATTAACCAGCTATTGGATTAAGCAACAGGCTACTTTGGCTGCTTTTTCTAATCGTCGTGATTCCTAACATGTTTGTTTCCTAGAGCGTGTTCTCAAGAAGGCAGCGTAGCCCTAGTTTTCATGAAATAAAAACAATAGAGAGACAGAAGCTGTCTAGCATGGGTCCTGTGTTTTTTGTAGCAAATATCTTTCCTTTCCATAAGTACTACCTGCTACCAAGATGGTGCTCTGACTTGTTTGTGGTGGTCTGAGAAGGAATTTTTCAGTGTGTACAGGAGGCTCTGTGGTGCTGGAAGTGATTGTTAAATACCTTGTCTAAGGCTATCAAATGCGACATCATCCTTCTACTTTCTAAGCGAGTTCTTGTAGAGGAAATAGACGTGTTGGTGGAAGGGCCTCAGAAGGCAAAATCCAAAACAGAGTTCAGTGGCTTGATCGCTCAACTTTGAAAACAATTTCAGGTTTCCAAGGGAAAGATTTTAACCATTCTAATAACTTACCATGAGATGTGCAGCAGATAGTCCTTATCCTAGTTGTTAAATTGTGAATAGCTGCCTTTGTGGAATCAGAGTGCTCAGCTACAGGTTACAGATTTCCTTTGAAAAATGCTAAGTAACAGTCTCTGTACTATTATAGAGGTCAGAATAGGGAGTTGCAATGGGATTTTCTGGTGTGAAATTTTACCATTTCTGCCAAGGGTTTATTATTTGGAGCTGAGCAAATAAAGACTGGATCTACAAACTTGACATGTCTTCCTTTTTTGTTTGTTTTCTTTCCCTGGTTTCTCCATGCAGCTCGGATTGGAAAAATGAAACGGAGGAAGCAAGACGAAGGGCAGGTATGTCCCCTCTGCAGCCGACCTCTGTCAGGATCCGAGGAGGAGATGAGTAGGCATGTGGAACAATGCCTTGCAAAGGTAGAGGCGCAGCAGGATCACCAGCTGCCATTCCCTTCTCCCTACTCCTAGCTCTGTCTGCAGTTGACCTAATGTGGAGCAAAACTAACATTGCTGAGCTTGCAGGCAATGCTAATTGTCTCCCTAAGATCTGTAGTCACTTCTTTGTCTGGGAAGATGGATTCTTCTGGATTTTTCTGTTCTGTTGCCTGAGTAACTTTTTACTTCATGCACCCTTCTGCTGTTACAGAAATCTAATTTCTAGATTCTAAAGGTGGAGCTACTGAAGTTTATGAACTTTTTGTAGGACTTCAGGCATCCTGTGTAGCACAGGAAGAACAGTTTGTTCTTATCTGTGCCTTTAAATATTAGAATTATTGTTTGTTGGGTTCTTTTATAGCAAACTTGGATTTGTACAAGTTGCATGACCATCTTACTCCAGGGAAGTGCATTTAAGCAGAAGCGTTCTCTTGCTGTTCAACTCAAAGACAGCAAGGAAGGAGAAACAAGCCCTGGGGGAGGGAGAGAGTTTTGTCATGGGGCCTTTTGTTTGTGTTTCTCAGGAAAAACCTTCAATAGAGAACTTGTTGCCTTAAGAGGTGCATAGTATAAAGAGAGGTGTATTTTGATCTGTGTGCCCCAAAACTGTTACAGGAGAACACTTCTGCTGGGGGTCAAAGAAATCTGTGGTATCATGTTCCTCCATGATAGAGGAATTTTGCATGCAAGGCAGGAGAATGTATGTTGAAATGAACACCAGTGTTTTTGTAGAGACCAGACCTTAAATTTCCTTGAGTAAAAATTATGAAACTTGCGACTTTTTTTGATCTTAGGTTGTCAAGTTCTGCCAGTAGCTATTTACTTCTAGTTTAGGTTAGTAGGAACAGGGATGGGAATAGAAGCTGCTGTATGCTCTATACTTAGCTGTCCTGGGAGCAGTCCAGCTTATCTTCCCCATTCCACCATGAGTTATGAACCCCAAAGAGCTATTTCATGCATCTCAACACTCTGCTCCTGCTTTACCCTGTGCAGAGAGAAGGTTCATGCATGACTGAGGATGACTCTGTGGACATCGAGAACGAGAATGGCAACCGCTTTGAAGAGTACGAGTGGTGCGGACAGAAGAGGATACGGGCTACTACTCTCCTGGAGGGAGGATTTCGAGGTGCGCCAGTGTTTTGGGGGCACTTGTAAATCATTCTGCTGTGGAAGTTGATCATTACCTATCTTTAAAGGGAGGGACATGGGGATTTCCCTTCCACAAAAGCAGAATCATCAGCCTTTGCCAGAATGTAAAGTGATTTCCGTTTTTTGTCCCACTTGAATGATGACAGTCAAAATTTGCGCAAATCTTGAACAAAGCATGGGGTTATTTCTTTCTCAAGGAATGTGGCTGAAGTGGGAATGGGTAGATCATATGGGGAAAATAACGTTTTATATCTCACACGTAGTAAGAAATACATGGAAATATGTGAGGAGAGGGAAATAGAAATGAAATTGTAAAAATTCCCAGCCTGGAGTGACGAAAGCTGGTGTATCAGCCTCTGGTGATGTATTGGAGGTGACAGCTAAGTCGCTTTAGCACCTGCATAAAATATTAAAGGGCCAGTTGTGCATTTATCACTCCATCCCTTTTAAGGTTGATAAATGAGAATCCAGGAACCTGCTCTGCACCTCCAGCACTGCAAGCCCTTAGGGCTCTCAGACAAACACATTTTATTTTTCCTCCTTCTTTTGCTTCTTCCCCAGTGATGGGGAAATCAGTTACCAAGGAGAGAGTGAGTTATGGCAAAATTTGACCTCTCGTGAGCTTTATTGGTGAATGTAATTTTAGCTAGAAACCTGGCCCCTTTCTTACATTCAGCCCTTTGGCCTCAAAGAGGAGGATTTACTAAACTGTTCGTTGGCATGAACCTCAGGCACTCAAGTTTCTCGCAAGCAATCCATGTAGCGCATGCTTAATGAGAGGAGGAATGCTGGCTCCCTTCGTTCAGTAAAGAGGATGGGATGTGATCTCTTCCTATATCAGCTTGGATGTTAATTTAAAATATCTCAAGGAGAAAGGCTACTGCATAAGAGAGTTGGACTTAAAAGCCAGCCATGTGCTCAGCTAAAACCAGGCACTCCTAATCTGCTCTTGCTTTCCTCTGAAATTAAATTGTAGCTTGGTTATAGCAGAGCAGATGATCAGGATTACAGAGTTGAAGGAACAGCTTCCTTGGGCTTTAAAAGACCCCCAGTGAAGCTTACGCTGTTACATGCTGTGTCAGTAGCCTAACTTCTTTTGTGACTGCAAGGAGAGTTGTGTCTGTGCATGATTCCACATGGAGGCCTGATGAGACCATGCAGGATCTTAGGCTATGTAGCATGGACGCTACAAGCTGTAGCAGGGAAACATGGGATGTCTCTGTGCCTCTGTTGTTGTCATCACTGCTAGTCCTGGTTAGAAAGAGCTTCAGTTCATTTCTTCCCCTTTTTTGTGCATGAGTGGTTTCTTCCTTCGCCCCTACCAAACACCTGCATTTGAGGAGAGCACCATCTTCCACTTCTTTTGGTGTGGTCATTGTGCTATCTTCACCTGGTAAATGTTCCCAGTTGTTTTTGAGTTAACTCACTGAAGTATGATCTGAAGCTTCCACATTGCCTTGGTTATATGGAGACCCTCTTTCAAATGAGGCTTCAGGTGGACAAAATGCGTGTAATTGATGTGGTTAGGCTGAGTAAATATAAAGTACTTGCTCTTTGTTGCATTTCTTAATTATTTTGAGGAATTCTCAAATGTGTAACTTGTTACTTTGTTGATCACCTGCTTTCCGCCACCAGAAGTTAGACAGCTACATGCCATTCTAAAACCCTCCATAATCACCCTGCTGACAAGGCCTTTGGGTTAGACTTCTTCCCTTGGTGGTGCTGGATGAAAGGTGTCTGTAGATTAGCTCACAAGCACAGGAAACTCCTTGTAGTATTTGCAGTGAGAAACATTGTCCCTGTGCAGCGTTTTGTGGCAGAACCATTGCTGAAGAATGGAGTCCTGATACCTGAGCAGCTGGCAGGTCTCTTGCACCTGGCCTTCCTCCTTTGAAGCACACCTGTGCTAGCAGCTAGATTCAACAGCTGCCATGCTTCTCTAGAGAAGTGTGCTCTTCCCTAAGCAGGGAATTTTTTCCCAACAACTTTCTACCTAGTATTTTGGGATAACCAGACAATATGTACAGGGTACCTACCTACTCTGTGCAAGAAGTTGTAAAATTTGGAAAGCCAAAGCAAAGCTGGAGTGATCTCCTACAGCTGGCTGATTACATTTCTTTTTAATTTAGTTACACTTTTTCATGCTCTCTTTTGTGGCTTTCCTTTTGTCTCCGACTGCTGCATTCACAGGTCTCCATCACTCAGGACTGCTGTGTGCACTATCTGGTAATCTTAAGGTGACTGTCTTTCTTCCTTCACTGCCAGTGTTGGCTCTTGCCAGACAGAATTCTTAATTTACGGCCCCGAAGCACAGCACAACGTTTTGTAGATGCTTTCTAATGCTTAAAACTGCTTTGTCTGGAGTTGGCAAGGCCCTCGTTAACCCCTGTCACCTGAGGCTTTGCATTTGGCTCTGTTCCCTTTGCTGAGAAGTAGCAGTGATGTGGAAATCAAATGTCTTTTATAATGCCAGACAGCCTTTGCCAGGCTACAGGGATGTCACCAATGTCTAAAGAGATGACATGGGGAAATACATAAAACTGGAGGGGAAAATAGATGGCCATGTGTCTCATTAATTTTGGTTTTAATGGTGTGTTGCTTTGAGGAGATGTCACAGCTGGGTGAAGGGGGAGCAGGACACTCTGGGCAGTGTGTGTTGCACGTAAGTCCATTGGGGCAGCATTACAGCAGTGTCTCAAACTTAACACAGATCCTGGCTTCTTTTTATCATTTTTGGTTAGGGGACAAGGTTCACATCAGTCTCAGCATGAGGAAAATTCTTCCCCGATTATATAGAAAATCCTGACAGATTCTCAGTTATAGTAAGATTGAGAGACCTTGGGATTTTTCTTCTTAAAAACAGAAATATCAGGGAAATGAACAGTCCTGTTTGGATTTTCTGGAAGATGTTCTAAAATATAGAAGCAACCACAGGCTGAAACTCTCACTTGTAAAGTTCATAGGATGACACTTTTCTGCTTCCAAAGGACTTGCAGGGAAAACTTGCTCTTCTAAGCTGAGGGGCTGTCTTAGAAGCTGGAAATTCTTTGTCTTCTCTGTTGGTGGTACAGCTGCAAGCCCCCAGTCAAGTCTAGTGCAGCAAAGCCAAAGCACATCTACTTGGCTGCCACAGCTTGGCATACCTGAGGCAGCAGGTGGAAAGAGCAAGCTGTGGCAGCAAGTAGGAATATGACCTTATCAGTCTGTTGTCTCTGAAGTTGTTGGGTTTGGTGAAGGATTTCAGTCAAGAAATGTTTAGTACTTCTAGTTGTCCTCCTGGCTTCTTAAAGCATCACTTGCTGTCATTCAATTTGCTTTTCAAAACTGGAAGGATGCAGGGTGTAAATGAAGATTGTTGGCAATTATGTGGGGTTTGGAACCACTTTGTTTCAGCAGAGGTCCTACTTGAAGTAGGGGTTTGTAGGAGAGTTTGGGGGTAGGTGCAGAAGAATACCAGCATGAAATACAAACTGTTTAAATCAAGCTTGTACTTCAAAGTGTAAAAGTGTACAGATAAAAAAATCAAATATTCCCCTCCCTCAGTACAGTGTCACAAGACTAAAATTTCTCTTGAAATACCTGAACATTCAGTAACTGTCTCTCCCCATGTCTCTGAATCATCTCTCTCTGAAGCTCTTTGTTGCATGGGATTATTTCATGCCATCTTTAATGAGTTTCTGTGTTTAGGATGCCAACAAGGCTTTGCAAGTGAAAGTGTCAAGTGGCTTCCTCTCTGATGTGGGGTTTGTTGGGTTTTTTTAGTGCTCAGCATATTTGTAGCATTTCTTCTATTCCAGTCCAGAATGGATGCACGTTACCCTCAGTGTTTACACTGTAAGGTTATCCCTTTAAAGAATTCCTGAGGGAAGTTCAAAAGGTTTTTTTTTCTTTGAAAGATTCAGTGTCTCTTTTTGTGTGTATGTTTCTTACTTGAAAGAAGGGAAGGGAGGGGGGGAAGTGGAAAAAAAGTGCTTTATCTGAAAAGAATCACATCAGCTTCACACTGATAGAAGCTGCTGTCATCTCTTAAACGGCTTAGCACAGTCAAAAGGCAAGAGGACTTAAAACAGTGTCTTACATAGGGATCGATGGGTGGAACACATAACTCGTAACTGCAAAAAAAAAGGCAGCTCGGGGGGAGAGATAACGGTAATGATTGCATTGAGGGAAGCTTGAGGGAGGCTTGTTCTTTGTAACACAGCTTCAAAGGTGTCTGGACTGGTGCCTAAGCAAACTGTCCTGTGAAGTTGCTGCCTCTGTAGGTCTAGGGAAGGCGGGAGGGTGGGGGATGCTTGCACCCTTCTGCTTCTTAACAGATGGGACAAAGATTAGTAAATGCCAGGTTAGCAGCTCCCTTCTGCTGCCTCAGATTTGAGGAGAGGGTTTTGTCATTTGGTCTCTTTCTGTCCATTCCGGGAGGCAGCTTGCCTGGGAGAGGGGATGGAGGAGAGCACGGCTGGGGCGGTTGGGGAGCTGGGTGTTGGGCGGGATGTCAGTTTATCGATCGCACCTCAGTCAGGAGAGCTGCGGGCGCAGTGCTCTGAGCACGAGCGGCAGCGTGCTTAATGTGATTGAAAGGCAGTTAAAATGGCGGTGACCTTTTCAGGGGGAATTAGATTGCCTGCCAAGAGTGGTTAGAGGGAGTGATAACGCCAGCTTGAGGAAGCTGTCCAGTCTGCTTCAAAGGGAGAGAGACAGGGAAAGCAAGCTGGCAGCAAGTACCATTTAAAGCACAAACCATGCGGTCTGATAGAACAGAGATTGCTGTCCTCTTTAGATATGAAAGAATTGAAGAATTGTATCTAAGTTCTCTCCACCCGCCCCGTCCTCCTCTTCTCCCCTCCAGCTCTCCCACCAAAAAGCCTTCCTCTGGGTGCAGTAGCAAGCTAGTCACCAGTGCTCTTCTCAGTTTCTTTTGCTTCAGCAGATCAGTTGCATCAAAAATAACACAGAAGAGAGAAAGACTTTGAAAATGTTAAAATGGCAAGCAGGGCATTTTCAGGGAAGCATACTTTCTTAGAAAGATCAACATGACAAGGATCTGTCTGATAGATTGTGATAGACTCTTGAAGAAGGAGAAACACACAGGGATTATTTAACTCTGAAGTTTCTCTTTATTTTTCTGGTATTTCTTTTTATTTCTCCATGCTGCCCTTCTCCCAGGCTAGCACAGGGCTTGGATCTATTTGCTGACGTCTTACCAAGGGAAAAGAACAGCACAACTAAGTGTACACATAGAGGGACTTGATAAAGCCTTTATAAGCTGTAGCAAACTACAGTTATCCTTAGGTGTCCATTTGCATTTTATCTCATGTCGTGTACAATTAGGGCAGCTGCCTGCCCTACAAGTAGGACTGTATTAAAATGTTTGAAAGTTTCTAGCAAATGGCTGCAGTCCTCCCACTGCCAGCTTTCTGTCAACACAGAATCAAGATATGCTTCAGTTTGAGCAGCAAGTGTAGGCCAGCCTTCATCCAGTTTGGGTTAGTTGTCCCAGAAAGAGCATTGGGGCAGTAGCTGTATGATCCTCCAGTTTGTTCTCCTTCTGTACTCATGCAACATTAGAATCATTGTTTCATGTATGAGGTCCTGGCCTCAGAATCTGTATAGATACTTTTGAGTTCTCCTACGGCAACAACAGGTTTTTGTGATTACAGTGACTTCTTGGGTCTGGTAACTGCCTGGCAGAAAGCTCCAAATAGAGAAGGAAAACTCACTTGTGCTTCTCTGTGCAATTTCATGAAAATGGAACTCTACAACAAAACTTAAAATCTGTGTTTGGCACCTATGTGGAAACCAAAGCATGGAGAGGCATCTTCTCTAGTGTTATATGATAGTAGCAGAGCTAGCGACAAACCTTAAGTCTTGCTCTAGAATCTCAGCTAGTAGCCAGCTGTGCCCTCTTTTTCAGATAAAATATAATGAGACATACAGGAAAGCTTCAAGAGGCAAGGAGACTTCCTTTTTTTCCATGTCAGGAGATTCAGGCTGCATTTAAGGTTATACTGGTAAGAGGGTATAAATTGATCTATTCAAATGCAGCAAAAGCATTTGAGCTGAACAGTAAATGTGTGACTTCTCTTAAGAGACTGTGTGGGAAATGGAAGATGTCACTGGCATATTTAGGCCTTTTGGAAGAGTGGTCTAGTAACTGGAATCATCTTTGCTACCGCTGTGTAGATGAGCCAGAATTCATTCCTCTTACCATGGCAGGCTAAAGCAAACTTCAGCTTGGATGCAAGAGCAGTCTGTGGTAAGAGTATAGGGAATCTTTGCTGAAAATAAATTCTTAATCTTCCTCCCATTTAGCAAGAGCTCAGTTGAGTGCCATGTTTCTGGTGTCAGCATCTCTCTCTAAGGTGAATGTGTCTATACATCTGAGCATCTTTCCCAGCCCCTCAATCCTTGAATTTTAGCCTTCCTGTGTTTGGATTGCTACCTTCTGCTGGTCACTTCTACCTGCTGTAAGCTTCCAAGTGGGCAAGATGTATAAATTTCATGTTTCTCAAGTGCTTAGTTTGTGCCTTATGCCCCTTACAGAGGGCTGCTGAACCCCAGAGCACTTGTATCCCTTACTTCAGCCCATGTGTAAAAGTGGTAATCCTGGTAATCCCTCCATTGCAGAAGCAAAATAATTTGGACTGGTCTGATGGAGTAGCTCAACCACTTCTTAATGTTTGCACCTCTCTTCTTTGAGAGCAAGTACTTGGCCATAAGGTAATACTTGACCTAAAAACGCTAACAAAGTGTGTTTGCATAGTGTTAGATACAGTAATCACATGGGCTGCACCTGATTCTTTCTCTGTAGTTCGTGTCTGCATATAGAATTTGAAGGATTCTGTGGTTAATAAATATCTTTTAAGTAGTGTCCTGTATATTAATGTAAGTTGGCTCTAGTAAGCCAGAAAACCAGATTAGAATAGTATGTGATTTAAGAAGAAAAAGCTTCTTACCTTACATACAAAAGCCAGCATGACCTGCCGTGTAATTGATGCCCAATGTGTGTTTGAAGTTCACATAATTCTTCAAGGAACACCATTTTGTTCATTTTGGAACACAAAGTAATCAATGGGACTTAGCAAAATAAAAATAATTTTAACTGGAAAAAAAAGAAATTGATGAGGATAGCCATTAAAATTTCTCATTGTTGATTGTACATTTTTGTTAACTTGAATGTATACAAAAATATAAGAATCTAATTTTTATGCTCAAACTGCTAGATTGCATTAGCTGAAAGGAGCACAATCAACTAAACCTTAGTGGTTGATTTGTGTAACAGCGACAGCTGTGCTAACCAGGAAAAGATTTTCTGTAGGAAGAAGTGGAATTCTCTCCATTTTTCGGTATTATGTATTGTAGTTGGGGGATGAAAAAGGACGTCTGTCAACCCCTTCCTAGAGGAAGGAGGGGGGAAAAACAAAAACAGAAAATGCAGTTATAACACCATGAAAATTAGCAGGGGGAGTAAGGGAGCAGTTAGAGCACCTGAAACTACTCAGTTTTTTGAAGTAGACTGGGTTTCAGTTGACAGTTCCTTTAAACTTTAGGTTTTGTAGATCTCAGACCTTAGTTCCTCTGCAATCCAGTTTTCTACTGGTCTCTTAGCTGTGGCTTTGAAAATCCCAGGCTTTAAGATAGTAATCTGATAAATTTTTAATTTTTTTCCCTCAAGGGTCTGCAGTTTTGCTAGAACTGCAACCTACTTCTTGGACACTCAGGTCAAACTTGAGCTTTAAGCACACAATAGTTGATTGACGTGATTTTAATAGCATTTTAGAATACAGTTGTTAAGTCAGGGGCAGTGAGATGTTTCTAAAGAAAAAAGGGAGCATAGGTCTCAATGGCTCTAAACAGCTCCTGTCTCTGCGTGTCGTCTCCTACACGCGGCGGTGAAACGCATTATCGAGTAGTGCCCGGAAAGTGGCTAACTGCGTTTGACACACGCCAACTCCCTGCCTCCACACTGGATAATTGCATTGTCAACTGTTCAGCAAAGTGGCAGGTGACACTGCAGCCGGATTGATTGTCCTACTATGGAGGCTCCCAAGACTGTCAGCCACCCAATCGATAGAGTTTACACAAGACACTGTGACTGCATCTGTAACTAATTTCAGTTTGAACCTTGCAAGATACGGCTGTCCCTGTTTCCTGGCCTCTCTTCTTTGCTTGCATCTTCTCCCTGGACGAGGAAGTTCTTTTTCAATGAAAGCCCAGTTTTATTTCTTGTTTTGGAGCTAGAAGTGAAGAAATCAATGGTGTGTTTTGTGGTTTCAGAGTTGAGGGCATTACAGCACATGGCTAACTAGCATCTCCAGTTTTGCAATCAATAGACTGATCAATTGATTAAATTAGCACTGATTTTTCTTTCTTCTTTCCAACCTAGAAAAGAATTAGTTTGGGAGGAAGAGCACATGCGTTTGGCCTATGAAATTTAGCCCTTGGTTTTTCTAGTCCTTGGTTGCCTTTCCCCCATGAATACAATCTCTGTGCTCATCATTATTTAAAGCAAACTGCATTGAGCCCCGCCGCTGGCAGCACCCCACTGTAAGCCAGGGTGTCACTTTCAGCTGTTCACCAGCCTTGCTGCTTCATGCTCGGCTGCCTTAGAAAAGTCATCCTCCGAGCTCTGCTGTGCTGCTTTATTATTGGCAAAGTTGCGACATTCCTGTGATCCCTGTCAGTGGTGCTTATTGATCCAGTGATGTGAATCTGCTTAGTGATTCAAGATTACTTTAATTCTCCCTCTTCCTTTTTTGTTTGTTTCCACCCTCTCCCCAGGGGAACAAAAGCTTTCAGATCCACCTTTCCCTAACTGTGGAAAACGAGCTGTAGCTGCAAAGACCATGGCTGTTGCTGCTGCTTTTGTGCTTCAGCTCCAGGTTTTGAAGAGCAACCTTTGAGACAGACATGAGGCTGTTCTCACCTTCCTGTATCACATCAGCATAAGGCTCTAGGAGGCAGCCATGAATTGCCAAACCAGATCAGACCTTTGGTATGGTCCGAGTGTGTTTTCCCCTCTGCAGCCATAGTCTGTACCTGATGGGTTACAGGAGGCATAAAAGACATCTCTGGAATACTCCTCAGTGCTGCAAGGGGTGGGGAAGCCTCTTCCTGAGCCTTGCAGCAGCTGGCTCTTACCCTGTACAGCAGTGCTTGGCTGCCCTTTGTTCAGCATGCTGCTGCAAAATTATGGTAATGGTCATAAAATTATATGGCCCCTTTCCTTAAAGGCAGCTGTTTCTGTGATCTGTTAGCAAAGATCCCTGTAAGCATCCACACTGGTAAGCAGTCAGGTCTCTGACAGCCCATTTGTGCCTCTGTGGGAGCTAATAGACAGCATCAGATGGATGCATCTGCTGCTTCAGGTGTGTGCTGTAACAACACAGTTGGGTGTCAGTTTTCCAGGTAAATCACCATTTAGCTTTAAACGGATCTGGCTCCGTAGAAATAAACCCCTTGTTTTGTAAGCAGCTTTTCTTGGCTTCTAAATGTCTTTTTTTTTTTCTGCAACAGGCTGAGAACATCACCAGAACTATTCTGTCCCTGTTGGTGATAGGAAAAAGTGGGGGAACAATTTCAGCGTTGAAAAATAAGGCTGGGGAAGCATTATGGATCTGTAGGAAGACCTGTGTTCAACATGGCCTCATCTTTGCCTTCCTCTCGCTTTCAAGAATTTTTAGTGGTTTTCTCTGTCTTCCCAGATGTCTCTTACAATAAAATGGCATCCATGCCACCTTGTCCTCTTAGTACTAGTTTGGGATACTTCAGCAGATGATGAAATAAACCCAGTTTAGAGCCGTTCTCGGAAGTATGTGAGGCCTTGCCGTGAGTCTGCATAAACTACTTTTATTGCCTTCATTGTTTTTACTCTCCAGGAAGCCAAAGAGTGACATTTCGGTAAGAAAATGGAGTGAACGTGCTGGAAAGGGAGGTTGTACAGAAAGGGTCACTGCAAGGAGTGCAATTAGCAAAGGCTGCAGTTCTGGAGATTTATGAGTGGCTTTTCTTCTTTTCTGGGCACATGTATACTACCTGCAAACAGAATGAATGCCGCTTCCCAGCCAAAATAGCCCCCAGTAGAGGTCTGCACCTCTGAGATGGATTTGAATTTAGACCCATTTATGGAATTTACACAAAATTTGGGATTTCTAGAATATTTCCTGTATAGATTTCACACACACACTCCCATTCCTTGGAGGCCAAACTGGAGAAATATTAGTCATCCAGATGACTTTGATACTGCAGGAGCAGTATCTAGTAGTTGCATTCACAGTGATAGTGCAAATAATAATACTGACATCTTAGTTTTCTTCCCTGGCTTTCTTTGGAGTGATAATTAAATATAAACATATAATTAAATGTATACAGAACAGCTAGTCACCAAAACTAACCTGCCTAGATAGGAGTTGAGGAGCAGAGGTGGAACACAGTAGGTCTGTGTTTTCCTACCTGTGCTCATGAAATTAGGCTGGGGTCGTTTGGGTCTGCAGTGGTCTGGTTGTGTTGCCATTCTGCCCCTAGGACTGGCAGTCTGCGTGTGAGCTCATGCCTGTGCAGGTGCCAGCAGTGCTGTCAGCACCTGAAGCAGCATATGTTGTCACTTGGGCCATCTGCTACTGAGTGTGATGGAGAAAAGGAGGGACTTGAACGGGAAGTCCTTTTATCTGTTCTGTGAATCTGCTTATATATCATGTTAATAACTCTTGATCTTAACCTGGGCCACCATTCACTGGAGAGTTGTTCAGGTGACCACTCACCAGGAAGACTGCACAAAGGAAGTGAGATTTGAGAAGCAGTGCAGAGGTCAGAGAGGATGCTTAGGCATAGGGGACAACTTAAGAGAAAGAAAAGTGCTATGGTAACTTACAAGAAGGGGAAGAAAAGGATTTCTGGTGAGATTTATCTACATGTATTATTAATAGGTACACGGAAAGAATGGGAAGTGTTTTCACCTTCAAGCTCAGCTGATTCCTGTAGCCTGCCAGTGCTTGAAGCTGGCAGCAGTTAAGAGGCATGCAAATTTTTCCTGCTTTTCTCACCTCTGAGTCAGTATTTTAGAAACACTGTTGCTTGTGTGGAGTACCTGTATTTTTCAGAAAGTAACTAGAATTCGTGCACAGGCAGACTGCTCTTAGACCGGCCCAAGCAAAGAAAGCTGTGTACACAGTGCTGGGTAAGTGATGTTGATAGGTACATTCTGATTGATGGGCGAGTTTGTCTCCCAAACTGTCACAGGGTTTATAGAGGTGCCACTCAATACCAGTGCTGGAATTGCTTGTCAGAGCACCTGGCTACAAGAGCAATGGGGATTGGAGACAGAGCTGTAACTTTGTTTTTTCTCTGCTTAATGGCCCCAGCGTCTGACCTGCCTGTTCACTCCTGTTTGTCTGGTCCTTAAGGAGGCAGCTGGGATTAAGACTGTCAGAGAATTGTGCTGCTTTAGCATCAGGAGGCTAATTGTATAGGGGCTGGCAGCATATGACAAGGGGTTGCCTCCTACCAAATGCACAGCAAAAGCAAAAAACTCTCAACAAGGGACAGGAAAGGTATAGGAGAGTCTGCACTGGGTTTGTTCTTTTTTTGTCTAAAAGCAGCATTTTCAAATTCACATGTGGAATTACATTCCTCAGGCCTTGGGTGACTCCTAAGAGTCACAGCTGCTTCTGTGAATAACAGATCATGTCTCTTATGAATTCCTGGGTCAAACTTGCAAGTTAACATTCAGTTGTCAGATTTCACTTTGTTAACACATGGGAATAAACTTCTGGTCCTGAGCATTGGCCTCTGGATAATACACTGGCTTTAGAGGTCTCTACTCTAGGCAGTGTTGCTGATGGCTATGAATTATTGTGTGACCTTCAGAAGCAGAGTGTTGCTGGAGGAACCCTTCCCTGTTCTCTGTGCACACTACTGAATTGCAGATCACCCGAGTGGAGTTGGTAGGGAATCTTCTGGAAGTTCCTGTCCTCTGCACTCCATTTCACATTTTCCTTTCTCCTGGATGGCAGTGTACACCACCAGAAGGAGCTGGAAGTTGTGAGCCCTCTTTACATTTGGGCTGAGTTAGTGAGAAGCAGGTGTGATCCTTTTGGGCCTTCCTTGCATTTAGTGGTCTTCTTAATCCATTTATAACAGCACTTGTCCAGAAATCTGGTTTGAATGAGCCTGAGATGAATGAATAATGTCAAGCAGTTCAGACGTCAAATATTTGAACAGCTGCGTGGGTGTTTTCACTGGCTTTGTGCATGGAAGCAACCCCAGGAAGTTAGACAAGGAGGGTCAGGTTGAAATTGTGGCACCAAACCCGATCCCTCTGGATCTGGCCTCAAAATCCATCCCTGCTGCAGAATGAAAAGGTGTTATAGGGTGCTGGTTGCAAGCCGTTTGTTCGCCAGGTGATGCTGGGCCAAGCTTTGCATTCCATCTTTTAGTGTTTTGTTGTGCGCAGGAGCAGTACCGAGATTTATGGAACTTTTGATTCGCATCAGAAACGTATTTTGTGGCTTTTGTTTTTCCTTTTTATTTAATAATAAAATATTATTTACTGATAGCACAGCTTATATTCAGAGTATTATTTGGATTCATGGAGGTTATTTTGTTTAGCATACAGTTTCTAAATCATTGGTTTTTACCATGTTGCAATGGACTGCACTTGGTCACATTAAAAAAATTCCATATTAACTGAAAAACTGAGAGTTGGATCACCTGATTGGGCCTTCATTTAGGTGTCGGTCTGGGAGTCCTTGTTTGATCAGAAAAGAAAATTTACCTTTCCCCTGTCCCTCATTTTAACCTATGAACTTCTTTGCAATGTCGTTGTCTCTGACTGAAAGGCTCTCTCATATCATCCCAGTGTGTATTTGCCATTATAACATATACTGTCCAAAATCTCCCCTTGTACACTCCCTGTTTAGGAAGTATTGTAGTCTGCTGGCAGTGCAGCTAGGCAACAGAGCTAGATTCAGCCAAAGCTCTGGAATATTTTCCTTCCAGACTTAAAAGGGATTTTCTTAAATACAGAGGTCTTGAGAGCAAGGACACAAGGATTCTGAAGTCAAGGTGCCTTAATATTTGTAAACTGTATTGCAGTAAGCAGATCTTCTCATCTTAAGCTCTAGCCATAAACCACCAGTTGGCTTGAGTCACTTGGAAACAAAATTGATGAAAAGGTGCATGTCTGCTGTGTGCTTGGCATCCTTGCAGAGACAGTAACACAGGGGATGGTCCCACTTATGTTCACTCATTGGGCCACCCTCCCCCCCACCAAGGCACTTGCTCCGAGTATTCATTGTCTAGCTGATGTTCAGATCACCTCCTGGGACTGGCCGAGTCACAGCTCCAGCTTTGCATGATTTGTGTCTCCCACAGTCACAAGAAAAATGAAGACCTGTGTGTCCAAAGTTTATGGCCTTTGAGAAGTGATGGGCTAAAGTAATGCCAGGTGCAGGGGATGGTGTTACTGTAGGTTAAATGCCATGCCTATAAATTACCACCCCATCGCCCACTCTCGACTTTTAAAGCAGCTTTGAAAGACTATCCAGCTTCTTTGACAGGTCTCTCTTACCCCTCTAAATCTTCCCCCAAACATTGTGATGAACTGAATGAGTCAAGATTTACTAGATGAGCCATTGCAGCAAGAGGAGGCAGCAGCTTGTGACACGTGTTGGCTGGCAGTGTGCAGCCAGTATGTGCAACACTCTAAAAGGGGTCTCTGGAAAAGGGCTGCCCCAGTGACACCATGGGGCTGACCTACAGGCATGGCTCCCACGGTGCCTGGCACAGACGTGGGTGCTGCATTGGTGGTACTAGTTGTTTTACCTCTGCTAAAAATTAAGGCTGGCACTTACTTTGAAGTAAAAGGTAGTTTATGCTTCTAGGGAAAGGTTAGTATTAAAATCATTGTCATGCTACAGTTGTCACTCGTTAAGGACCTTCTTGATATTCAGGGAAGAGAAATATCAAATCCATATAAACAAATTTTATTGGGGGCTTAATGAATCAGTGAGAGCATCCATTCCTAGAGAGCGACAGTAAAGAACTGTGTCTGCTTGGTATCCTTGGCAGTGAGACCTTTGCTTTGCCCTGCTGTCTGCAGAGATGCAGACTGTTAGAAATATAGTTCACTCTTCTGGGCTTATGTTAAGTGTGCTGGTGAGAAGCCAGTGGGATGAACAGACTTGGACATCTGAAGGCCTTAAAAGACTGTCCTAATGTTTTGGAATGTCCTCATTCTTCAGACATGAATATAAAATTCAGTGCTTTTACAATAATTTTAGCCTGTATTCTGCATTTAGAGCCACAATCACAGGACAGGAACTAAGCCCTTTTGGGGCAGTGGTGCAAGGCCAAGGTATTATCTACCTTAATCTTACAATCTTTCCAGTTGGGATGTATTCCCTGGTCTACCACAGACCTAGGTCACCAGCCCTCGGGATGTGCCAGGTCCTTCAGACTCCAGCAGGTACCTCTGTCTGAGCCAGGTGTCCAGCTCTGATGTCTGGACAGAGGTGTTAAGTGAAGGAACATCCTGGAGGCAGCTGCAGTGAGTACATTTCTATCTGCATAGCAAATGTACCCCAAAAGCTTAGATCTGCTGCAAAATTGAACACAAATGGGGACCTTGCAACCAACACCCTAGAGTTCAGGAGGTCTTTGCTTAATATCCAGTTTTACAGGAGAGAGCATATTTAGTGTTAGCTCTCATAAAGAGTGAATATGCCTTCTGTAGTTTCCCTTCTATTAATAAACCCTGGGCAGAAAATACCATGTGAAGATTCATCTTTGTAGGTGTTTTTGCAGATTCAATTTAAAGAAGCCTGGTTACAGTTTACAAAATGCTTGTGACCAAAGTCAATGTATAAATTGTTAGAAAGTGGGAATTGATGCACAGTCAGCCTCAGGTGGAACTGTAAGTGGTTGCTTCCTGCTGGTTTTGGGACTGGATGTGTGCCTGACCCACCTGTGCTGGAAGAGCAGAACTCTTGATGAGTTGCATTGCAATTTGCTCATATAAGTGCTTGTAAGGAGCTGTTAATGACAGAAGTCTGATTTTTCCCCCTCTTGTAGAAGCAGATTTGCTGTTCTGAAATGTTTTAAATTTCAATAGTCTCAGCCATGACTAAATGTATTTTAAAATGGAAAAGATGTTTCTAATTGTATTTTAGCCTCTGCCTGCCTTCTGCATCTGAATTAAGAAGTAATTCAGAACATCCTTGTGGCCTTCTCTTACCTGCTAGTACTGTGGATTTTGCATTAACTACTTCTGTGAAAAATAAGTCTTTCCTATTTAACTTCATTGCTTTTTCTGCCTTTGAGAGAGACCCTTACAGTGACTTCAATTCTAAAATAATTCATGTGGAGAGCTAAAAGTCAAGAATGTTCCGTTTTCAATGTTGCAGGGCAGTTAGAGCATCTCTGTGAGTGGTTTTGTGCAGTTTTTGGAGAGGGCACTTTTTATGAGGCTGTTAAGAGTAAAGGACAGCCTGCAAACTGGTGCTGTAGCACCTTTCTTGGGAGATCTCCTACACTTCATTTCCAATTCAAATGCTCATCCGTGTGTTTTATTTTCTTTCAGGTTCTGGGTTTATCATGTGCAGCGGGAAGGAGAATCCAGACAGTGACGCTGACCTGGATGTGGATGGAGACGACACACTCGAATACGGGAAACCACAGTATCGTTTTTGAAAGGCTCTTGCCGAGAGGGAACCTAGGGGTGCATCTGCCCTGGGAAATAATATGTGTCCAGCACTACTGGAAATGACACAGCCTTCTCCAGTTACCATGTTATGTGAACTAGGAGGGCTTCCCTGTTACTCCCTTTGAGATCCTACTGTTGATACAGCACTACTTCAAACCTGGTTGAAGTCTATAGGAGACATTGCAAGGGATCAGTTAAGAGTTTCTCTATTCTGTTCCATAAACAATCTGTTGTGTCCATCCATGGATAGCTTTTCTTGCTTCATGGGTAGGAATTGAGTTTATTTTCCACAAGACACCCTTTCATTTTCAAGGGGTTTGTGCAGTAAGTGTTATTCACCTTCCACGCTGAGAGATTTGATTTTTTTTTTCCCTTTCATGAGAGAGTTCATGGGCAGAACTATCATTAAAGGCAGGTTTTGGGAGCTTCTCCATCTGGGAGCAGGCTCTTTGGGCACAGCTCTGGGAGAACTGTGAGCAGACTTCTGCCCCACAGCAGTTGTAATAGGCATCAAGAAAGAATTCCCTCAAGGGCATTAGACAGACACTGCCTTAGCTGTGATGAGGGGCAATGTACAGCTATAGAATTAAGTTCTATTGAAATCTGTACCAGCCTTTAGGATTGAAGCTCCAACCCTCCACTGGTGAAAGAACTCTGTACTTCAAACAGAATTTGTGCAGGTTAGGTTTGCACGGGTTCAGGAACTGGTTTTCTCTTTCCAAGAAGCTGTGGAATCATGTTACTATCAAAAGATTACTGCTTCTTTCCACCTAAAACAAAACTTTAATCCAGAATTTAAAAGCAGGCCCCTTCGTGGATACCAACCCCTCATTTTTTTTAAGGTGTTCTCAGTTGCAATCAATTTGTTTTATATCCTAGACAGTGTCCTAACCATGTCAAAAGCCTTTCCACTGTCTGTAGCATGGCTGTATGTTCCTTAACCCTTTGTGCTCAGGTACACAGAGGCAGACATTATCCCTTGCACTGGAGAAGAGCCAGGTGAAGCCAAAGAAAGGGAGGCGCTCCGAGGTGCTGTTTTAAAGTAAGTATCATGCCTTTCTAAATTGCTGCGTTCATTACTTTTAGAGAATCTCAGTTTGTGGAAAATACCTGTTCACTTGAGTGCAAGGGTTGAAACAAGAGACTTACAAAGAAGCATAGTCTGACAGGTGGGTCTCCATTTCTCCCTGTGCAGCCTCAGTAAAGCCTCCCTGTACATTCTCCCTCTCTGAGCCACCCCACTACCAAGCCAGTGCCGTCTTTGCCCTGAATAGTGCGGGACAGAGGATGAGTTCTGGTGATGAGAAAACTGTGCTAGACTAAGGCCTTATGCATCATCTTGCTTCATTATGAGATGTGACCTTTTAGCAGTGATGCCCTCAGAATCTTGGTTGGCACCCCATGAATCTAGGAGTCTGGCACCCCATGTGTGACTTCATTGCATCCGATTACATGTTGTGGGATGTGCAAACTAATCCTTCTGTATTCAGCTGTGAGTTGGGGCAGGATGTGTGCTCTGCCCGCATACATACGTGGAGAATGTAGGCAGCTAGCATTCAGGGCACTCAGGGAAGCATTCCAGGCAAATAAAATGAGTCTTAACAGGGAGCTAGGATTGCTTTCCAAGCCCTCTGCCCTGCATAAAACAGGACTTAAATTACCCCTCTATCTCTTTCACTGAGTGATCCTGTGGGGTCAGGGTTGAAGTGATTGATAGAGCAGTGAAATGAAGTTTTCTTACTGCTTAGCCTGTCGCAAACAGTAGTTCAAAATTAGGTTTCACTCCATAGAAAAGTGGCATTTGCCACACTGGATCCAAACCGTTGGTCCATTCAATACTTTGCTAACCATGCTAGTCCAAAGGCAGGACCTCAAAGATGCTGAAGCTCCTTCACAGCAAGGAGTCTGGTATTATAGCAGGATACTTGGTTATCAGTGGCTGCGGGCACTTGGTGCTTGGTGAGGGAACTGAGGACCTGAGGCCAGGAGTTGCAGTCCCTTCCTGTGGCTTGCACCTAACACATTGTTTTGCTGTTTGGACAAGGTCCTTCCTTGCACATTTCCTGGACTTGTTTGCCCATCTCTACAACACAAGAGGTGATGTTGCTTGTAAAAGCACTTTGAAATTTGAAGTTTCTGTAGAAATGCAGTAGTGTCACTGATGCCATGAAGTGTGAGCATGGTTTGTGGCTGGCCATCTGCTCACATTTTGAAACTTAGACTGATGGATAGAAGTATTAAGAGAGAAGTGGTTGGTGGAAGGAGTAGCTTTTCCTGAGTGGCAAAATTTTTTGTATTCAACCTTTAGCATATTGTCCTTTTCTCTTTTAGTGGTGGCACACCAAGTACTCGAATAACACCGGAGTTTTCTAAATGGGCCAGTGACGGTGAGTGTTGAAATTGTAAATTGTTAATTTATATACAACAGGAGGGCAGATAGATAGTCCGTGTCTCCTGCTTGCCAGTACTTAGGAGAGGTAGTTACTAAGCTCTTGCAGAGTGTCATCAGATATGTATGCACATAAACCCACACTATCTTTTTGAAACTTTACAGCACAATTAATTGCCAATAATGGCAGCTGGGGAAGTTCCCAAAAATACCACCTTAACTGGTATGGTGATGAGAGATAGGGTTTGGATTGACTTGATGTCATGTCACTGAAAGGCAAACTGCTTTATTACGGAAGGAGCCAGAAGAGCCTGACGATGTGATGGTGGTCTTCAGCTGCTGGGTGTTTAAACTACACAGGTGCACCTATTATTGGGCATTTTTCAACTGCTTATCTTCCCTTCTTTGAGAGAATATGCTAAAGACTTGTATCTTTTGGGTGGATCTTGTCCTTGCTGGCCTTTGTATGGCAAGAAAAGCCTACCGCTCTGAAGCCTTCACCTTTGGAGTGGAAACACTAGGATCTGACCTATAGTTGAGACTCCAGAGCAAATGAATTAATGTGAATATGTACCTTTGCATACATTACTTGAAAGCTCATCAGATTGAGAAGGAAGGGGGAAGTGTTGAACCCATGCAACTGCTGGGGGTTTTTATTCAATGCCAGCAGCACTGTAAGTGCAAGCAGCAACCTAGTGGAAATATGAGAATAATAAAACCTGGCGCTTTCCAGCTGTAGATGCCAAATCCATTTCCAGAGCTGGGCAATGCTGCTCCAGCTCCCTTAGGAAGGAAACTGAAGCTCAGCGACCTGAAGAGACATGTCCCAATGATTTTGTTCCCTGTTCTGTTCCTGTCATGCTTTGGGCATTTGATTCCCAGCCTTGAAAGCACCTACAAGACATAACTACTTGCCAGTGGGAGTGGGGGAAGGGAGTTGAACCAGTTTTGCCAAGGGCATGATGGTTAAATGGAGAACATAGGATATCTATTGCAGGCATTTTCTTCTGTGGGATAGGCAATCACATTTATTTTCTGTGATGTAGAAGCACTTGCTTGTAGGTATTATCAGCTTTAGTAGCTATAGCCACAGAGGTGATGAGGAGGCAGCCCTGATGACATTTGCTATGAGCTGTTTTCTTCATAGCTTTTACCTGAATCCACAGTGATGAACCTACCACCCTGGGGCTGGTTCGTCTTCTCATCTCCAGCTGGTGTCTCACACCCACTGCTGTGCTGGGAGCAGCCATGATGAGCAGACTGTTCTGTCATTCTAGTTACCTGGCATATATTTTTCTGCTTGTGTCTGCAAGGTCTCAGCAAATGGAAGAGACTGAGAGCAGGATCTGGGCTGGGTGGATTTGCTCCCACCTTTCTAGAAGTACACTTCCGTGTGGCAGTTGCATCAACTCCTCTGAACTAAATCCTGGCTTAAACAACTGGTACAGCAGTGGGGGTCAGATCACTATGAAGTGGTGATGGAGCAGGGGTTGTATTTTGAGCCCTGAATCATACAAATATACTGTCCAGAGAGGCCCACCCCTGCCAGACAGGGACACTTATCATCAGTCAACTCTCTCTTACCAAAAACTAGCATGAAAGTCACTTATTGGGGTCCTCTGAAACTGTAACTTGCTCAGATTATTTCATTGCAATGATCTAATGTTTTCTTACTAATTTTTCTGTTCTTCCCTCAACAGAAATGCCCTCAACGAGTAATGGTGAAACTAGTAAACAGGAGACCATGCAGAAGACCTGTAAGAACAGTGACATTGAAAAGTGAGTGTGAAGTGGGTAGCTTCCCTTTTTCATGTTTTAGAGAACTATAGTGTCCCATCTGGTGCTTCCAGCAGCAGTGGTAATCTGAAGGTAGGCATATTTGAAGCTTTTACCACTGAGAAGGGAAGTTGTGCTGCAACACAAAACCTGAACTTGAAGCACTCACTACTTGCTGTGTTCACAGAGGGCTTGTGGGGAGTTCTCCACCAGATGTCTATGAGGGCAGGTACCCAGTGACATGGAATTGGGCACATATTCCAAAGGGCTTCTTCACTGCAAATTGCCTTCTTTTAAATTTTGTAAATAGATATATCCATGCTTTCTTTCTGTATGTTCCACCTTTTATCTCTCAATAAAAGGGAATCTCCCCCTAGCAGCACTGTTACTTGGAAGAAGTGTCACAGAGGGAATTTCTTTTTCCTTAAGACCTGTATTGAGCCTTCGTAAGGTTACTAACAGAAATAGTACTTAGTTTCTGAGTTTTTTACCTGCAGCCCTTTCAGTGGTTCAGAAGTTTAAGTCCCAGTGTTTGAATATACAGTAGTGGAGGGACTGCTGGACATCTCCGTACCTGTCCTTTCTGCTCACTGAGTGTGCAGCAGTGTAGTCTGAAATAGAAATAAATGGGTTTGTCTGCACTGTTCATTTGAGTAACAACCTCTTTTCTAAACCTAATTCCACATGCTGCTGGGATGACTTACTGCTTAGGCAGATTTCATGGTCCAAGCCTAAAACTACATGCTGTTCTCTGCTGCCATGGATTGCCTTAGCTGGGATGGGACAGTGTTTTAAGTTGGTTATCGCCTAATATAAAACATTGCCCCAAGATCAAGTGAGAGACCAAACAACTTGAGTGAGGTGGAACTGTAATGATGGGTTTTAAATAATACATTTTGGGATTATGTCCATGGGTAGTTTTGGATGGGGAGAAATGTAGTGGTGTTAAGCTGACTTTACAGAAAGTTGTCATTTTTCTAATGTAGTTTATTCTCCTCCTGCCCCTGGTCCTGACTTGAGAGGTTGTGTCCCTGGTACATTTTTGGATCTCTGACATTTCAGGCAGCCTGGTAGAGCATATGTTCAGAATCAGAGTTAACTTGGGAAACTCTCTGCTGTAGAGGGAACTTGACAACACTGCTTTGCTGTCTTGGCACTTTTTTTTCTACAAGCCCTTTTGTTAGCATGTTCCAAATGTTGGCTGTCTGCCATTCGATGCTTCTTGATCAGCAGTCTTTGGCCAAGGACCACTGAGTCTGGGAGCCTGGAGGTCAGTGCAGAACCAGCTTGGTCCTTAGAGTGAGCCAACCATTACATGCTGTCTTAGTGGCAAGGACTCATCCCTTCTGCCCTAATCTGTCAGCCTCTGTCTCAGCTGCTGCTTGGCTTCCCTTTGGGCCTCCTGCCTGTCAGCCCAGCAGCCCTCCATCCTCCCAGATCCGCTCCTATTGAAAATCTTTAAACTGTAGGAGCTGAAAGGATTTGACATTTTCCAGAACACTTGAGCTCAAGTGATAAAATTGACATAGCTTTAATAATCTGATCAAAGAGGCTTTAGCTAGCACCTTTTGAAGGGTCCCAGCATCCTTTCCAAGCTACTCTCGTGCTAATGCTCCTGTGAAGTACGGAGAGCAGGCATGTGTGTGCGTCTATGCACACACACTTCGCTCTGCAGTAACCTTGCCTGCTAAAGCGTCAGTTCTGCTAAAAGTCAGTAAAACCCAAAAGAAATTACAGGAAATTCCTTAAATGTCTTGTTCAGTCTTTCCAATAATGTTAATTTTTGAAAGTAGCAGAGGGACCTTTTCTTTTAAGGTACTTTGTTTCACCAAGATTCAGAAAACAAGATGGTGTTTCAGGTGGAGAATTCCTAGCTGCCTTTTTTTTTCTCTCCTTTCCTTTGAGATTCATGTGTGATAAATAGTTTCTGTCCTGCCATTTAAGGAGTCTGAATGCTCTGTGTGCTTGTCTGTGTAGAGGGGTTCTGTTAAATTAATTGATAACAGGGATCAGAGCTAGAAGCCTACAGAAAAGGAGGGGGAAGGGTTTCTCACTGTCTGTGGCTGCTTCCCACTCCACTGCTGAGCTGTGATATATGGCGACCTAGCCCAACAGGCTAAATTGATTCATCTCTAGTTCCTGTTTCTTAATCTGGAGCTAAATTGGTTTCATTTTTCTTGTTTTGGGTGGTGCTTACAGGAAGTTTTTGGCAGCATCACTTTACTCCATTGTTTGTAACTTCAATTTTTGCCTTTAAATCCGAGCATTATTGATTGGCATGTTAAACCTTGTGTAGCATCTGATTAGCATTTTTAAAATTGTCCAGAAGCACATGGCTTAGCACCTGTGTCAGCTGTGCTCTCTGTTTAGAGCAGTGGCTAATAGAGTTAGCAGTGATCTGCCTATTGATCCGTCTCTCATAAGAATGACGTTCCTTCCTCCCCTCTTCCAAAAATAAGTCCAAGCAAAGAGAGTAGTGTGTTTTTGTTTGGTTTTTAATCCATTAATACACTACAGTGAGCAGTTCTCCTTTTGGCACGCAGCTGAATTTCTTCACTTGAGGAAGTTTAAATTAATCTAAACATGGGGTTTTGTGGGAGAGTCTTTTGCATGTAGAACAGCTAGATGGGGTTTGGGCTAAGTCTGAGTTTGTTGCTCTGCTCCCTGTGCTGTGCCAGATCATCAGTAACTTGGACAAGTTGATCTCATCTGTGTCGTGTTGAACTTCAGGTGGCAGCCAGGGGCAGTGGGAGACATGGTGCTGGTCCCAGCTCTCCTTCCCAGCACTGAGGTGTCTCAGTGCTGAGCTTTTCTAATCTTGCCAATGCAAGGTGTCTAGAAGAAACACTGGGCTGCTGAAAGCTCTTGGGGAGAGATGAAGGAGCATCACACCGTCTGAGCCCTGCTTGTCTGCTGGAGACACCAGCCACTGCCAAGGCAAAGCTCAGCCCGGGCAGTGCTTGTTCACCTCAGCTTGAGATGCAGCTTAGCTCAGAGAGCAGCTGGTCCCTAATTGCCCAGGCACCCTCCCTGACACCTCCACTGATGTCGGACTCTCAGCAGAAGAAATGCTGCTCACAGAGAGCTGCAAAAAGCACCTTCCCCACAAAAAGTCTTTCTCCCTGCCTTGCGAGGGTCTGGTGCCATTTTGAAACTGAGGTTCCCTGGGGTTAAAAGCCAGCATCTTAATTCAGAGTGCCAATGTTCAATTTTGCTTTCTGCTACCAGACTAGATTGCAGGCCAGCGAGAGAGTCTGGGTTAGTGGCCCACTGGGTCACCTCCCATTTGTTTTCCTCAATTTTGTGTTGTCATAAATTCATTCCAGCCCGTTGTGGTTGATCAGTTTATCTCCGCCGGGGCAGGGAGCGCTGCGAGCATGATATATGGCACAGAGCATTGTAGCCAGCCTCTCCATGAATCACTCCAGCTGTTTGGTGTCAGCCCCAAAGCAAACAGGGCCCGGCCGCTGAGCATTGACTACGATGAGCTCAGTATGGGAAGAGACATGACGTATGAATGTTTATTTAATAATTCTCTAATATTTCCAGCGGAGTGTGGCTGTGCCTTCTGGGAGGGGTGAAAAGGGGGGAGGTTGAAGAGGGAAACTCTAATCTGTTGGGGTGGGTCATAAATCAGGCAGACAACATCATTAATCAGGGATGGGACAGAAGTGGAAGGAGGTGGGACTGAAACTGCCATCCTTGTTGGGAAGGGGGCTGTGCTTTTTTTGCCTTTTTTTTTTTTTCCTTTTTTTTTTTTTTTTTTTTAAATAAAACAAATCTTGTTTCTGATTCCGCTGGCCCCAGCCACGCTGTCTGCATAATAGCAAACTCGGACATAAGGCTGTTTAAGTGAGTATGCTACCTCTGCTCTGAACCTTGCAATACAAGCCTGCCAAGCATTAAATCCCTTTATAATTATCTTCTTTATATAACACTTCATGCTTATCATGCTTCATTGGATGAGACGCTTGTTGGGTTAAAAAGAGGGGTTTAGAGACAAAAAGCAATTGTATTTGTTTTATTTTTCCTGTCTCCTCTTTCTTCCCCTTCCCCCCCACCTTGCCCCTTTCCAATCCAGCTGTTTTGAAACATTGGCTCTGGAGGGGCTCTGGTGCAGCAGCACAAGGAGGAGCATCAGTTAAAATTAAACAAAGTTTAGATTGGGGTGCTTGTGCAAAGAGAAGGGCATGTGAGAGCAGTCAGGGAGGTAGCAGTGTCTGTTGGGGAGACCCTGCTCCCAGGCAGACGCATCCAGGTGCGAGTGGAGTGTGAAGCCAGAGGATTAGCAGAGGCCTGAAAGGGAAGGAGCCACACTTAAGCTGGTACGTCAGAGGAAAACAGAAGCTGTTGAGAATTCACACCACAGGATAAGTGCTACCCAGCCTTTCTCCACAGTGTCACACCATTAATAGGCTTTGATGGGAGACAAGAACATCTCATAGAAAAGACAATTAAAAAATTAACTTGAGTCATAAATGAACTAACCCTTTGTGCTCTGCTAAGCTGAGAGCATGATGCAGCTGGTCGGTCCAGTACTAGAGCAGCCCACGTGAACTTGGGAGAGGATTCAGGATACTGAACTGAAGTGTGGGATTGTCAGAGGCTGAGAAAGAGCTGGTGAGCTGTGCTGCTTGTTCCAGATTTTTATCTTTATTAGGTTTTACTCCTTTTCAATAATTCAGTAATATGTAATACTGTGTTTGTACTGTATACTGGTGTTCAGTGTTGAAAGGGTATGGAGATGCTTCATTTCTTTATGAAGTGAGGCTTTGGCATTACTTCTTCTGGGATATGACAGTGGAGAGCAGAGTGCTGGGCTTTGCTTCTTCATTCTGCTCCCTCTTTAAACTGTTGGAGAGAAGTTGCATGTGCCAGTAATGGTCTCAAACGTTACAACCACTGTGCAAATTGAAATTGTATCAGTGTCCTGTTCTTCACTGGCCAGTAGTTAAGGAAGCTCAGTGAGGCAGTATGTGACTGTACAAGCTCAGACCTGGGGGTAGGTGGTATCTCTGTTTAGTGCAGCATTGTCCAGAGGTTTGGTCTAGTTTCATGCCTTGAGGCAGTTTTCTATAGATTTTGACATCTTCATATAGGAAGGGACTCATTTCTGTTGAACCTGTGATGTTTTAAAAGTGAACCATCTGCAAACCCAAGGGATCTGCTGGCTTCAGGGGCAGTAGGTTCTGCATCCCTATCCCATAACTGGTGAAAAACCCAGGATGGAATTTTATTCCTACGTTGAGGGCGCAGTTTAGGCATCTTGCAATTTATGTCTCTTTGCCTGCCCCTTCTGTTCTTTTTTCTTTTCTTAGTTTCAGAAATGCTGTTAACTTTAATTTGTAGAGTTGCTTCCTGGGAATGAAAAATCGACGGGGGGCTATCGCAGTGTGAAATTCGACTGTCACTATTGAGCTATAGAGTTACCAAGATGTCTTAGAAGGTAAAAAATAAATCGTGGCCCAGCAAGTGCTCAGCTGTGCTATTTCAAAGGGGATATGAGGCTGATGGTCTGTTAGAGGGTACTTCAGTTAGATGGATGATGATTCCCTGTGAAATATTGAAGTTATTCCATAGGTAAGAGAAACTTTAGCTTATAAAACACAAACAGCTGCCTTCTAGCAGACAAATTCTGCCCTTAGATGTGTGAGCAGCTTGTCAGAGAGAGGACTCATCCCTAAAATTAGCCCATTGTGTTTAACATTGTCTCTGATAGAGCATTGTGGATCTTGCCATGTTCCTTCTGAAAATACTTTGAGGATGTGACTGTTTATTCACATCCCTTAGCTATGCTGCAAGAATTAAGAGGCAGGGACTGATACTATTTTTTTTTTTTTAGGAAATGTTTGTGTGGTGCCCAGATGCTCTCAAGAGAAAAGTAACTGTTATCTTTATGTAACCTGCACTCCCTGTTTGGATGAAAACGTTCCTTTGAAGAGCAGAACAGGGATCATGTTGTGCCCCATCCTTTGCCAGCTTGCTGTCTCTCTCCTGCATCTGCTGAGAGGCAACCCTGGCTGCACAGGCTGTCTGTGTGCTGGTGGTGACAGGGCTACTGCTTTTCTTGGCACTCACTGACTGTTGTGGCAGGTCTCAGTAAGTGTTTGTGCTGTGCCAGCTGCTGTATGGCAACAAAATGGTTGTAATTACGGCTCTTGGTAGTTCATGCATTTCTTAGGCTACCGTTAGTAAGTATAAATACAAAATAGTACTTTAGAAAGGACCAGTTTTGTTAGTTCTTACTAAACTGTCTGGGACAACTGTAGAGTGGGTAACTATTTCTCTTACACTTGCATGCACAGTTGCAGTACAACTGAGGGGTGCTTACTGCTGCAAGGAGGAATGTTAAGTCACATTTAGTTAGAGCTTGGTAAAGATTTTCCAAGGAATTTAATGACAGAAGAATTCATTGTGCTTTCATATCTCCTTTGCCTCTGTAACACAAAACCCAGCACTGCCTTTACAGAAGCAAAGTAATAGCAATTAAGGTAATTAAAGTAGTTTAATATCCATGTTGATTTTTTGTCCTCACTTCAGTGTTGATGCTTTTCCTAACCTTACACTCCACTGCTACAGGCACTTCATCCTATTTCTCTATTATCTTCTTTCTTCATTTTTGATGATTTTGTCTGCAAAAAGCTGTTGTTTCCCACACAGTTGCATAAGCATTCCTGCTTGTCCCTCAGATAGCTGGCTCATGACCTGTCCTTCCACTGCATTGCTGGTTTCCTTTTCTAGCTCTGGGACCACAATTGGTTATATGATACTAATGTACCTTGGCCTCCTTTAATAGCCTCGTGTTTCTTTTTGAAGGCACAATTACCTTAAATGATGCTAATTCTGAGCCTTTCTTTCCCTGTAAAGGAAACAGCAACAGTGTAAAAGTTCTAGGGCGGTAGCAGCAGTTGTAGGAAGCTGTCTGGAGGATGTGTTATCACACTGCCCTTGTGTGCCTCCAATCAGCAGTCATGAATGGAGGTTCTGGAAAGCATATCACCTCCACAGTAAAGCCCTTAAAAGGCTATAGATGAATCCAAGTGCTGCTGTAGTAGCATAGATATTTCCTGTTTATTTCAGTCGTTTGGATGGGGGCCATGGGAGTAGAAGACATTTATTTAATTGCTCACAGAGGCTGGCTGCAAGACTCAGCTGCATGTCCAACCTTCTGAGCAACTTTCAGCCCTAGGAATTTTCTATTTCTCTTTCACTTCATGGATATTTTATAATTTTGTGCCCTGATCGTCCAGCCAAAGCTACCAATAATCCCAGACCAGCTCCAGGCCACAGTAAGATGACAAGTTACAGCTGCCATAAGTCTTCCAGTAGAAAAATAGACCTGCCTAGCTATACATGGAGCTTGGTCATAATCCAAACATGTTTACTTGTGGATGGAGGCAAGTGTCCGTAGGCTGGAACCTTTCGCCTGCGTGCCTCAGCAAGGAGAGCAGCTGCGTTTTCCATTTCCACCTCCTGCCTTTTGTGGCCCTGGCTTGTATTAAGATAGAGACTACAATGCACCTTCACAGATCTATTAGAAATACAATTGAGGTCTCCAGGATGAAGGATACATTTGAAAAGTGAATCGAGATATTAACACATTAGATGAGTAATTATTTCTCTTTAGGAACATCGTTTAGAGAATCATTTTCTGATTCAGCCTGTGCTGCCTCAACAAAACCTTGCTGCAGCAAACCACTTTTCCACAGCATGGCTTTTTTCTTTATCGCCAAAGCTGCTCCAGTAAAGCAATGGGATTGCATTTATTTTCTCTTTGGAACAGGGAACATAGTCTCTAAATCTAATCAGAATGACCTATGCATTCTTTCTCCCAGCTTTCATGTTGAACCATAATTGCTCAAATGGCACATTTAAAATTTTGGCACAAGCTCAGACTTTCACTCGCCGCCTTTTTAAATCAGTCCCAGTGGCCAGTGGATACTGCGTAGCCCTACAAATGCATCTAAACATGCTGACTCTGAGGCTCCTTCTATTCTGAATGATCAGCGGTGCCATCTGTCTCTGTTTTGATTGGGGCTGGGCACATGTGTCCCAGCAAAACACGGGCCAAAAAAAGGGAAGAGAAAGAGCCAGCGCCTGGATTTACTTCCCACTTCTGTGAAGACATTGTTGGGTTCTGTGTTATGGAGGCGGGGGAGATATGAAAGCAAAATGAATTCTTCTGTCATTAAATTCTTCAGGGAATCCTTACCCAAGTCGCTACTAAATGCAGCTTAAAACGCCTTCTTGGAATGGTAAGCTCCCCTCAGTGGTATTGCGATGGTGCATGAAAGTGTAAGAGAAATAATTCCTCTGTGGGGAAAAAGAGAGACAACATTTTTGGTTTGCATCAAGATAAAATTAGTCAGAAGCAAACTCTAAATTTGGCAAGCAGATGCCAGTATTAACAAGTTGTGCAAGCAAGTATAAAATAGAGGCGCTTGTGACTGAGAGCACCTCGGAGTCGTGTGTGTGTGCCCTTGCATGCACCCTGCTCCAAATTCACAACTTAGAACACGGAAATTAGAATGGGGAACATTGCATTATTCATAACTTGGCAACCAGAAGCCGGGGCACTTTGCCAGAGTAAACTATTCTCTATAATTACAGGTGAAGCAACATTCTTTAATATCTTACAATACAAAAACATACATTAATCAAGGAAAGAGGGCTTTTTTTTCCTAGAGGACAATAAATTAGCATCCTTGCCAATTTCCTCAATACATGTGACAACGTTTTACAGGATTATAAGTCAGCCTCTTTAAAGGAGGTTAGTCTAAAAACAAATAAACCAAATAAATGAGATTTTTAGCTAAATAAAGGGGAAGCCAACTCCTTAAACGTTGATGTCTTGCCAGGAGATTCGCTTTTAGCATTGGCAGTCTTGCAGACCCTTTAGAGGGTCTAAACTTCACTTGGTGTGATTTGACATGGCTCTTCTGTAAACAGCTTTGCTGGGCAGTTTTCTGCATCAGGCACGCAAACCCCTTCTGCTATAACCAGCTCATCTAGTGAAATAAAATCTCAGTACGTTGTGCCAGTCTGGTAGCCCACATGTTGTGGGGTGATTCACAGTCAATCTGCCACCAGTGCCTGACACTGGGCTTCTTCCAGAGACTTAAGATACTGAAAATGCCTGAGCTGTATCTGTTTTCTTTTAAAGCCACCTGTCAGTTTTCTTTTTAAAAACTTACGTGTCAGTTTAAGTGTTTTGCTTGTTAGTAGCAAAGCGGCTTTTTCAGCTTTTTGTTATGTTCTTGAACTCCAGTAAGTGTAAAAGTCCTTTCAGTCTGTGAATCTCCCATTGACTTCAGTGCTGCTCATCCACATCTGGCAAAGTAAACTCCCTGTATCTTTAGCTCTCATACTTGCTGCAGGTGATACTTCCTAAATTGAAAGTGAGGGGAGATTATTTCGTTGGGTTGAAAACGAAAGCAATTCTTATCCCCAAAAACATAGCGGTGTTTGTAGTTTATGTTTGAAACAGGTAGTAAGGGAGTTGTGCTGAAAACAATGTATGAGTGAGAGCTGAGACAGCATCACTGTTCTCTGCCATTCTGCAGTGCTTCTGGGTGTCACAGAGCTGTGCACAGCATGTTACAGGCTAATAAAACAGCATCTCTTCTCTGAAAGAGCTGCCCTCTCACCCAGATGCAAATTGGCTATGAGAGAAGGCTTGCAGTTGCATGATTGTGCACTGATGTTGGGGTTGTTTTATCAAGTCTTGAAGATTTGTGCCCCACAAAGCAAGGACTGCACCAGGCTTTCTCTCCTGCAGTGTAGTAGTGGTTATGATAATTGTCATCTACAGCTGAGGTTGGATATGGCCTGGGGCAATTTCTCTGCTCCTGGAATCTTACTTTAGCTTGACTTTGCCTTCAAAGCATCGACCAGTCTGTTTCTAATATTTATGATATGTAAGCTGCTAGTGACATGACCTCTGCCCTTGGTGCAGGGAGGTGGCATGTATGTTCTGCTGGGTTCTCCACTTTGGACAAGGGAGGATAAAGGCTTTGTTTAAAAATAAATACATCACTTTCAGGTTTGTCAATGGTACTGTACATTTTCCTCTCTGTCAGTCTGCCAGTCTTACAGGCATAGGAAAACAAAAATAAATGTATGAGGAAAAGAGAAGGTCAGAATATCAAGTGTCAAAAATAGCCCATGAAATTTTATTGGTGGTGCATTTAATCAGTGCTAAGCGTTTTTTACAAGATACATACAAACAGTGGAATTGTAAAAATTTATGGAATGCTGTGTACAGTGTAGCCATTTATGAAGAAAGGAAAATTTATATCCAGTTGAAATAAACCAAAGGGGAATGTTTTATGGAGACTCCCCAACAGCAGGATACATCAAATGAGATCTGGATGAGATGAGGATAGGGTATTTGCAGGGGCTCCTTTGAGGTGTTTTCCTGCTTCTTCAGCAGCTAACAGTTTGCATCTTTCTGTGGCTCTCAAATAGGCAGGATGCTGGAGGCAGGGACAGTGTGCTGTTTGTGTTTTTCTGTACAGTGGAAAGGAAACACAAGTGAACAGCTGCTACTGGTATCTGTGGTACAAGGCTCTGGCTTTTGGGCTTGTTCCAGTACAACAGTTTCTTGAGCAGCCCTTAATACCCAGCTGGGAAGGGTTAACCGAAGCCGATCACACTGACATCAGCATTTTTTTGTTTCCTTTTGGTCCGGTATTTTGTTGATGATAAAGCACTGACTTAGTCAATTGAGAGATTCCAGAGCTGCAGAATCAGAGATAATTTAATTAACGGAATTGCTTGTGATTGCCCACTGGGACAGCGGGTAGGAATTGCTCGATTTAATTTGGAGAAACAAAGATCACATGCATGCTAATGTTTAACAAATAACCAGTGTTTGGGTTAAAGTTTTTTAGCGAAGAGGGGGGTGGCCATTTCCCAGGGGAGATTTCCCAGGAGGCGATTGCTGCTCAAAGCTACAGATAGGTCCTTTTTCCTCTTCCATAGTATTTCTGTGCACTTCTTCTGGCCTTTTACCTGAACAAAGCAAGGACTTTCTCAGAGAAAGAAAGTGTTCTTATTTTCAGTGCTCAGGTGAAAATGCTATGAATAGTAGAAAAATATGCATTGGGCACCAAGACTGAAAATTATCACGTTGTCTGCCCAGTCTCACAGACTTGCTTCTTGATACACAGCATTCTCAGCTGTGACTGCCAAGGTGTGGAAAACTTAACCACAAAGTCCAGGGAGAAGTACAGGACCCAGCTTCTTGCACAAGAAGCCCTCCCTTCCTGTTTTTACTCTTGTGTAAACATTCTCACTCAGGCTCCCCTGTATGTGGTGGTGTCACAGCAAGTCTCTGCTCCAGGATGGAGGTGCCCTCTTGATATGTCCTCAGCCAGGGAGGACGGTTCAGGTATCAGTGAGGCCTCTCACACCTGCTGGAGAAGCATGAGCACTGTGGCTCAAGGTATAGCTCTTGGCAGTGGTTGTGCTCAGCAGATCTCTCTGGAGGCTGATAAATGACGTTATCCAAACGCGTCAAATCGGAGCGCTGAGGCGCAAAATTGTTAAGAGTCCTCCCGCATCCAACATGAGGTCAAGGCAAAGCAGAGAGCCAATTCCTTCTCCGTAATTCCCTCTGCCTCACTTGGCAGGGTAACTTGTACACAGCCTTCCCCTGTCCATGGCACTTGGCTTTCTGACCCTCACTCCACCCTGGCGTTACCCTGTAAAAATTCTGCCCAAGGCTGCTCCCAGCTGTGTCCAAGCAAGAGCACACAAGGTGCATACACAAGAGGGGATCCTGAGGGAGTTCCCAAGATTGCTGTTGCAGGAAGAGTTGCTCTTAAGCGATGCTTATCTTTAGGATACAAGCAGCAGGTTGACGGTAAAATGACACTAAATGGAATGGCATGTGTCCCAAATGCGCTGGCCACCACGGGAGCCAGACACATGGGAAGTGACTCTCGTCTTTATTCCATCCCTGGAGGTAGTTTCAGTTTCCTTTATTTACTAATGTTCTCCCTATTTCCCTTGACCTCATTTCCTCCAGCTTTTCCGAAGCAACCATGCAATTATCGCTCACTTTGGGTTGACCCTTGGCTGCCACGTCCCTTGTTGCTGCTACTCCGAGAGGTTTTCCTGAAATCTCAAGTGCAAAATACTCACTTACGGCCAAAAGTCCTATCTCTCATGTGAAGTAGGAGCTGTGTCTTCAGCACTGTGCTGTGCATCAGGATTTGTCCTGTGAGCTTGCTTAGCAGGAGAACATGGAGTTTAAATTCTGTCATAGCTGAGCTTTGATCAGTGCTGGGAGATATTGCAGTGGCTAAAGCTCCCTCTCTTACCAATGCACCCCAGTCTCGTTAATAAATGTATATTTAACAATGTCTGGAGCGTATGAAGTGATAATAACTAAATCAATACCTCCCACATTGATTGTCCAGGATCCCTACAGCGTGACGCACGCAGCGGTGCGGTAATTTTCCAGCTAACTAGCACCCTGATCTACAGCCCTCCTATTGATTGGCCATTGTATCAGGCAGCCTCTGAGCATTATTGCTTATACCTCTATTCAGCCTCCTTTTCTGATTCATTCGTTTATTACTGGACAGGTGCGATTATCTCAGAGACTTTCCAAAATTGGCCAATGGGGGTCAGCTGTTTAGATTTCTATAAACAATCCATTTTCTATCTGCTCTAGTTATTGCAGTGGCAATTTTTTCCTTTTCAAGTTTTGACTGTTGCTGGGCTAGGACTGGGGATGAATGGGCATTTGTTTGTATCTGCTCAAGGAATCAACTTTTCTCTTTCGTTTCTGAGTTGCCCGCCCATCTGAGGAGGAGGGGTAGCTCTCCTTTGACAGATGGTAAAAGGAGAATTTAGCAAGGGTTGAGGTTCTACTTGCTGCCTGCTTTGGGCAGGAGTTACGCTCGCTGCCTTTATACCTGCAGGGCCCTTGTGCATGCAGGAAGGAGAAATGGATTCCATGAAGTCAAATTCAACTGCAGTCTTCAGCCAGCATCAGTTCAATGGTGGGCCAGACTGGAAGGGAAACAATTTTCTCAGCCAACAATAACTTTCAAGCTATAAATAAATAAATCTGTTTCTTCCTTGGACAAAACTAACACCTTTCTAGACTTTCTTTGAAAATGCTAGCAACTCTTCCTTGAGGGTGAGAACTCAAGCTGGGATATGGTAATAATTTATACCAATGAGCAGGAGCAAGTGGGTGTTTTCACAGCAGGGAGGACTGTCTCCTGCTGAAACTCTTTCATCTTGCTCCAAAGAATATTTGTGGATTCCAAGACTTGAATCCACAGTGTCCCTGTCCCCAGACAGTCCTCACCCACTAGGCTAACATGGGACGTTTGTATTTCTTTACCTTTTCTGCAGTTTTAAAAATGTTACCATTTTCTGTCAGCTGTCACTTGAAATGAATCCCGTTCTGATGAAGATCTCAGCTCTTGCAGAGTGTGTCTCATCAGTACTAAGGTGGGAGTGAAGTTGAAGGAGCTTTATAACACTGGTAGTTAACCATATGCATTCCAGCAGTTTCACTTTGTTCTGAAGTGTCATAATTAGGAAAATCACCCAAGATCTCTTTGAATAGTTCTGTTACCAAAGCCTTGGGAAAAGCCATCAGAATCAGCTTGTGGGAGATACCCCAGGTCCCCCCCTGCGTGCTAGCGACAAGTGACTAATGAACAAAGGAGTGAGTGCCTGCCTGCAGCTAGAGTGCTGAGATTGCAGCTCACTTTACTGGTTGTAGTAATTCCACTAGACCTGTGCTTAAGCCACCTGTTGATGAATCATCCTCTGAAAAGGTAGAAGACATAGGTGCCACTGTGGGTTATCTTGTGATTGATGATGCAGCATCTGGTGTTGAGATGCTCTTCAGATTTTCTGAGCTGGAGTCTGCTTGGAGATGCCAGAAATTCACTGACACACATGAAAATTGTTGGTTTTGTTTTTATTCAAGAAAGTGAAAGCCTGTATGTCAATGCTCTAAATCTTTTCTGGGGAATACTTGAGGGCCCCTCCCTATGCCTGCACTGTGTAGAAATCAGATTTTGCAGCGTGCTGGAGTGATGCATTCTTGTCTGTAATGCTCCCTGCATTTCATTTGCTAAGCATTGATGTCTGCCCTTGCTTTTAGGTTGGAAAGTTGCTCTTTTCGCCAGCCTTGCAGAACCATGAAAATACTATTGCCTGGCCTCAGCACAGTGCCTCTGTGAAAAAAGAGATAATGCTGCCCATCAAAAATGACCCTAGGAAATGGGAAAGCTGAGATTGTAAAGCTGCCTTTATAGCCACCCTGTTGGCACCATTTCCAATGCTTTTGGTTTCTCCGTTCTTTCAGTATTAGAATCAAAAAGCTGGGGCTTTCATTAATATAAGCCATTGTGTTGATCCTGTGTAATGAGCTGATTTTGCATTTCACGAGGCTTATGGCCAGCAAAGGCCTCCATTCCCTAAGGGGAAGAAAAACTCCTATTGCCCACAAAAAGTTATCTCAGCAGCTTTAAAGCAACATACAGAACTTCGTCTCAAGCATGTGGTCCAAAGTAATCTCTTAAGGGAGACAAGAAAAAAAGCAGAAAACAAACAAAAAACCCCAACAAAAACATCTATTCTTTAAATGTCTGTGTCTTGCTCTGTATGAAGCTGGCAACCCCAGCACTGGCTGTGTTCTTTTGTGATGTGTTTGGAAGTGTTTAGAAAGACACTTTAAAGAATTCACACTAGGCTTTTCAGAAATTATTTTAACAGAAGTTGGATGTATTTATTAGAAATACGATGCCATTTCCTGTGCAGTACCTGTTGTGGGATCCTTTTTCCCCAAACTTTTAACAGTCTTGTGTGCTCGGTGATGTTCACTCTTCATCATCTTCTGCAGAATTACAGAAGACTCTGCAGTGACAACATTTGAAGCGTTAAAGGCTCGTGTCCGTGAGTTAGAAAGGCAGCTTTCCCGTGGGGACCGCTATAAATGTCTCATTTGCATGGTGAGTAGCACTCCACTTGTGGTAATGAATCAGAAATGTCTCGGTATCTCTGCCGAGGAGGGGAGAAGCTTTTCTCCTTTTTCAGGCAGTCTGGGAAAACTCATCACCAATTAGCCTTCCAAATTAAGGTCTTAACAACACAAATTTCTATACTAATTACGTTGTTTCAATGGTATTTATAACTGTCCCTCTGTATCAGGGGCAAGAAAGACCCAAGTTCAGAAGACTTTCTGCCTTCCTTTAGAAAACTCCCAGATACCAGCATCCTTTTTCTGCATGTGCAAATTGAGGTACATAGGAGAGAGCAGAGTCTGTGATCAGAGGCTCACCTTCTCTGATTTGGGAACAGGGGTGTTGCCTGAGCATTTAAAAGTTGCCAGTGTCTTGTGTGCTCTCTGGTGATGCTGTGGCCTTCCTCAGGAAGGGCAGCAGCTCCCTCTGATGGTCCAAGCCTGCAGGGCTCTACATCTCCTGTTGGGTTTGTGTTCTGCTGAGGGCAGAACATTCTGCTTGGTGGAGAGCTCCCTCTGCAACTTCAGCTTGATGCACAAGCTTCTCCCTCCCAGCCAGCTCACAGGAGCTGTGGAGGTGTGGAGGTGTGGAAGTGCAGTCCTTGTCACTCATCTCACAGAAGGGACAATGGCTTGCTGTTGATTTTCAGAGGTTTGTCAGCAGTGAGAGAAGATACTTGAGAAGGCATGTCTGCTGAAATAGAAGAAGCTTTCTTGAGATGTAGTTAAGCTGTTCCTGCAGAGCTGAGTTGTGATAAGGGTTGATCTTACCCTGTTACTGGTTTTCATATGATCTGGTGACCTTTCTGATGAGAATAATGGCAGGTGGCCAGAGCAACTTCAGATGCTTTTGCGATAACTGTGCTGAGCCAGGTCATCACTTGAGTGGATTATGGGCTTCCAACAGGAGTTCTAGGAAGCCAAGAAAAGGGATTGAAGGAGACTTTCTGCCACTTCTATACAAACATTACAAAAACAACGTATATATTAGACAAGTTGGTTCTTCTAACCAAACTTTTTTAACAAAATACAAGACAGTGTTACCCACAAAAAAAAGGCATTGTGATGGGGTTGAGAGTGAAGGATCACTAGATCACTACAATGGAAATAATCCATTTGCTTCTTTTCCTCAGGACTCCTACACAATGCCCCTGACTTCTATTCAGTGCTGGCATGTGCACTGTGAAGAATGCTGGCTGCGGACTCTGGTGAGGCTCTTGACTGTTTTCTTGTTGATTTACAGCCTTTTTCCTCTCTTCTCAGATACTTTAGAATGCCACAAGGAAGGGTGCTTTTTGCTTTATTTTAAACAATATGAGTGCTTTGATTGCAGATTTCCCAAGCCTGGCTGTTTAACACCCCACTCTAGCTTTGACATGAGAGAGTTTTGTTTGTGTTTTTGTGACCCAAGTTCTGTCCTGCCCCTTGCTTTTTCGTCTGCTGTTGTGGGAAGAGCTCTGTGCCAGGGACTACCTTGCCTTTCAGTAACTTCCTGTGGGGCATCCATGCAGAGAGGTAAAGGTGTGAGAATGGAGGCCAAACAGACTGAGATTTCATGGAATGGGTAGCTTCTGGGAAACATAATATTCCCCTGAAGCAAAGGGAATCATCTTCAGGAGAGAGGATATGGAAGGATGGGAGCTTTTATAATGTGACTCTATATTTTTTTAGGTTATTTGGAATAACACTGTGTGGTTTTCAAGCATATGCCATTCTGTTTAGAAGATTGGTAACTACTTTGAACATTCAATAGGTGACCCAGTAGAGTAATAATTTATCCATTTATTAATGGACATCGGGTTAAAATTTAAGGTGTTATTAAATAAAGTGTTTTCCTGTGTTAAAACTGTGGGCTTTATAATCAGTCTTTAATGTCCCCTCTGCAGCTGATTTTCAAGTTTTCATTTTGTTGAGGCTGAGGAGTGGAAAATAGTCAATTGTGCTTTCTAGTTCTCCTGTTAGCAAGATGATACAGTGTTGGGTTGCAAAAATGTAAGGGAATGCCACTCCTAAAAACTTGTTCCTGGAAGGCATTACTCTACTTTATAAAACACATTGTGTGCTTGGAATTACGATTAAGCTGATCATGCTCCTTTAAATCCTGCCTTTTAAAAGTCTTGTCCAAGAGAAGTTACCAGGATGGTGAAGTGCCTGTGGGCTTGAGTACTAATAGCAACTCAATAACTTGGCTATCCCTTGGGCTGTATTTTATAGCTCTTCAGCTACACCCCGTCACTATTTACATTATACAAGCTTTTGTAAACATTTTAGCAGCATCTTATAAAAGACACATATGTGGGTACATAGCTGTGAGGTATCTGGATGAATATATATTCTGCCACCTTTGCTAAGTGAAGAATAATCTTGTATTGCAGCAGTGCTACAAGCACAAGATAAAACACTTATTTCCTCTTCATTTTCTTTACTCTGAAGTCTTTGTCCTCTCCTCTTCCCACCAGCCTCAAGTCATCTTCTAAATCTGTGGCACCAATTTCAGGCTGTTCTTAGGCTCAACAGCAACTAAGTTCAACTTCAGTCAGGTCCCTTTTTGTCATGTTCAGCAGTCACAGGCACTCAGGAGAACAGGGAAAGTCACTCCAGGTGCGGAGGGATTAACATTTCCCTTGCAGAGGGGAAGCCATCTCCCCCTAGAATTCCGTGAGAAAGGTGGCGATGAAGCTGGCTGTATGTGGTCTGCACATGGCTCTTCTGCTGACCAGGCAGGCAGGATGGGAATAGTCCAGCAAGACATCATGTTAGGACTTGGCACTTGCATAGGGGAAGCAATTAATAAGTGACTACTCATGTGTTCCCCAGTCCCAGCCTCTCCCTGCAGCCCCCAATTTATTAAAGCAGGCCTTTTCACAAGGCATGCTTGCACTCCCTCTCCCATCTCAAAAAAATCTCCCAGCCTGCGTTCAGCATGTTTCTAATGTAACCATTAAAATGTAGCCTGAAGACAGCAATAAAAACCCTGGAACGCCTTGGTGCTTTTGTGTCTTGATCAAAGTCAATGTGTGTAATCTTGTTAAGACTGCCCTCCTTCCCCCCTCCCTTTTTATGAATTTAATGGCATACAGCAGCTGGGCTCAGTGTTTAATGCTTACCAACCTGCATTGTTCTAATTAAGGTATCTCCTTTTATTTCAGGCACAAAAGAGACTCTTGTTTTTCTTAACAAGCGAGGAGCTGTGGGATAGTGTGTGTAATAATCGCTGCTGTTACCTTTCCCTGGGTATAAAGCTGGCTCCCCAGTGGGGTTGGGAGGAGGGAGCCTGTGCATGTAGCACACATGGAAAGACTTGGCTGGGGGAGAGGGGCAGCATTTTTCTTCTGTTCTGCAATAAACAATTTGTTAGAGTTAATAGGAGTTGGAGCAGGCAGGTTGTGTCAGGCTTCTGGCCCCTTTTGAACAATCTGGAGATTTGCCATCCATGCTGGTGAAAAGTCCCCTTTCTCCTATGTGCCTTTGGTGGTTCACATGCCCAGCCAAGATCTAATATTAACTTAGAGTGTGAATGTGTCTGAGAGAGCAAGGACCATGTACTGTACAAGGCCCTGGAACTGAAGGCTCAGAGTGCCTGGGAGCACTTCTAAACCTCTGCAGGGTATTGAAGAGAGGGTGAAATTTGATGCTCACATGTGTCTATGGACCTAAGGTTTAAACATTTTCTAGGATACAATAGTAAAATGATCTGAGCATCTGACTTGATAGTGTGAGGGTGCTGATGAAGATTGGATCTTAAAATGCTTAGACTTTATGAAAATAAAATGTTTGGACTTTTGGCTTTTGATGTTCAATTCTAAATTGTAACTATTCTGTTGGTAAAGGCAAGGAAGAGACTTTTAATCACTAACTGTACAGATGATTGCTGGACTGTCTAGCTTAGGTATAATTATACTGGAGCTCAGCACATCGACAGGCTGCAAGTCTGGGGTTGAAACATGGACCAGAGGAGACTCTATCTCTGAAGCAGAGGCTGGGGTTGCAGAAATAGACCCTGGAGATGCTTTAACAGAACCAAGATCATGGAATGATTTATCTGTGATCCCTTTTGGAAATCCTGAAAACATGTGCAGGTTCTTCAAAGACAGGAGAGGAAATGGTATTGTAGGAGCAAGATGTAGCCTGGGCAGCAGCAGGTGGAGCTCCTTTCCCTGAACGTTGACAGTCCTCCTGGTGGGTGTCCGTCCTCAGCTGGTTGTTGGACTGCAGCCTGAGTCACAGGGTGGTAGGGGATGAATCTCCCTCTGTAGGAGTTTGCCCCTTCTTCATACTTCCCCATTAACTGAGAAGGACCCTACAGCTAATAGTGAGGTGAGATTTGTATTTTCCTTCTCCTGAGGAGAGTCCTCTAACAGAAGAGATTGGCCATCTGCTGTAATGATTTGCTGGGGAGGTTTGGAGCCTCCATCCTTGGAGGTTTGTGAGAACAGAGTTGGTGTGGGTCCGTCAGCAGTGACAGACTGACAGAGGTGATCTTGCCCAGGGAATGGGTCGGTGAGTTTTTGATGTCTCTCTGAGCTGTAGTTGTGTGATTTCCCAGTCCCTGGTATCCTTCTTTACAAAGTAAATGGAGCTGGAAGCTAAGTCAGGCTGTTGTTTGCCAGTGATGGAGCTGTTGGTGGGTGCAAGGGCTGAAAGAGGACAGGTTTATTTGACAAATGCAGTTTACTGAGTTTCCCCCATCACCTGTACAAGCCAGATCCAGCATTTCCCACAAGTATTTACTGACTCCAGGCTTGTGCCTGCCTGTCTTGGGCTTATTTGAAAATGACAACTACAAGAGCAGGAAAAAATCACTTCTAAAAACCCTTCTTCATCACAAAATGCTTCCAGGGGATCCATCGATATATACGTGTGCTCTGCAGTTGACACATTTATATCTTTGGTAATTACTACATTCTTAGCCTTGCTACTCTTTCTAGGCTCTATATCCCATGTGGGCTGGAGTGGTTTTGTGCAAAACAGCACAGATACAGAGCAGCTCTTCCTGTGATTCCTCAGTGCTTCAGCAACTATAACAATAATATAATAGGGACCTCCTGAGTCAGCAGCTGCATGGATGCTGTGCATGAGCCTTCATGATGTTCTCATCTGCCATGAGGTTCTCTGGTTATTAATTAACATGCTTCAGTTCTGGCTTCCAGCAGCCTGTGGGAGTGAGCTCCACCCTTTGAGGAGTCTTCATGAAAAAGTTGTTCTCCTGGTGGTTTAAGCCCATTACCTGACAACTGGAGGGTACCCCACAATGGCAGTAGAGGACAACTGTTTCCCTGGGAATCAGCATCTGCAGAGAAGAAGCTCCACACTTTGTGTGGAGGCACGGGTGGGAGAGGAGGCTGACGCTTTGGTTGAGAATTGGATCTTAGCGTTCAGTTCCTTTCTGGCAGGAAGCTGGCTCTTGGTTTGGGTCCCTCCTGTCATCTCTCTGCTTCGATTTTACTTTCTTTGCCTGCTCTGTTTGTGTGTTCCTTTATTCTCTGTGCTTGGTAACATATTCTGCTTGGAAACTGCCCATTTTTAGACCCACAGGACAGCAGGAAGTGCCTAAATCCTTCCTTGTGAGTTTCCTTGCTTTAGCCAATTTATAGCAGACATCATACCATTTTTTTAAGAGGCAACTTTAAGACAAACTACTCCAATCCTTCCTGGCACCATGTAAGCTCTAACGACTTTTCAACATCTCAGCTCTCGTTAATGCATATTTCAAACTACTACCCCAAGTGATTAGCCTGTATTGTGGATCAATCACTTGCCAAATTTTAATTAAGAAAGGAGGAGAAAAAATAAACTCCATCCTGGTTCCAGCCCCATTTCTTTGCTTTGTAACAGCCCTGGAGCAAACTTCTTGCAGCAGAGTTTTATAAACCCCTCAAAACTGGGGTTTATAATGGAAAAGCTGAGGTGGCCTTTACTCCAGCACACACAGCTATAACACATCAAGGCTTTTCCATGTAGCTATGATGAAAGGAGCAGAAGGACCTGGGAAAAAAAAAAAAAAAAAGAAATGGCCGACAGGTGGGACTTATTATTCCACAGCATTTTTATTTCAAGGGAAAAGTTTAGTAACCCCAGCTGGCAGGTGAGCAGTGGGGGAGCAAATGCTTTTTCATTGTGCTTGTGCCAGCATGTGTGTGTGTACAAGCTTATGTGCCTCTCCACGAGAGAGGAGAGCTTAATCACTGGTGCAGATAAATGTTTTACACCTACACTGCAAAGTCAGATGTAAGGAAGGTTCTGAGCAATTTCAATCTAAAAAGTAAAAAATCAGGACTTAGTTCTGCATTTACCACACATGCTTATGTGTGCAGAGGGGGCAGTTTCATATAATATAAAAGAAAAATTCATCCCCAAGTGTCCAAAGTATTAGAGAGGCCCGGAGCCCTGGGCCCAGCGTGCCACATGCAGTCTGCACCACATGCAGGCCAGGCTGCTGAAGGTTTCCAGGGTGCTGTTGTTCCCTTCAATGTACCCAGGCTTCAGAGCTCAAGGATGAGCCACACTTCCCATGTGCTGGTGAAGCAGTATCCACCACTGCCCTAAACCAATCTGTGATCATGTAGCTTTTGCAGAAAATAGATCAAGCTCCATGTAGTATGGTTCTGCTCTGTGACATGGTTGAAAACTTATCCCTGGCTATGCATGTGCAGTTCTAAACCTTAGGTGGGACAGTGAATCCCGCTAAAGCCATCAGCATGTGTTGCAGAAAACTGATCTCCAAGACAAAGATCCCAAAGTCTGGCAAGATAAATCCAGCAATTTTCCCTTTCCCTGTAGTGTGAGGTAACTGCATACCTGACCTTGCTTTGCTATGGAAGAGAGCAGCAAAGATGCACTTGGTTTCATCAGGCTTGTTCTGCCATCCCTGTGGGCTGAGTGCAGAGGGTTGGTGCTTATAGTGAGCAGCTGCAGCCTTTGGTTCAATGCCTTGCTGCCTCTTGCCAGTAAGCCTGTCTTAGGAAGGAGAGCATGGACACAGATGTGGGCACTAGTCACATCTGGAATGCCTAAAGTCCCAATGCACACTTACTTCTGCTTATCAGGGCACACAGGAAAGCTTGAACAGGCAGCTGCCAGCTGCTGTTCCTCAGACAACATACAGTGAATTAATTCCTCAGCACCTCCCTGCCACTTCCTTTGGGACCCCCTCCAGCTACAAAGATGATGCCAAGAGGGCAACTAGATGCAGCAGGTGCCTCCAAGGAAAAGGGAACTGCATGGAACTGAGCAGAGACTCAATTGAAACAGGATATTTTGTGGCATTTGCATCCAGATTAGTGAGCCCCTTGGGAGTACTGCTGTGTCACCTCAGTGGCACAGGGGCAGATGTTCAGATTTTTCTCTCATGTTTTCACCACTGCAGCAAGTTTTTACTGGGACATGCAGAGTAGAGCTTGCCATTTCTAGTTCTGTAATTCTAAAGCTGAGACATCAAGCATAAGCAAAGAGGCATGTTAAATAAACAGGCTCTGCTAAAGTCCAATGCACTCAAGTTTCCATTTCATCAGCATTTTAAGTCTTTCCTTTGAGTTACAGTTTGCATTTGCTCCTCCCAGAAGTCCACTTGGTGAAGACCACTGCATAGGGCTGCATGATGCATTGCACAGTGGAATGGTCCCTGCCCTGAAAGGCTGAAAATCTAAACAGACACAGCAGTTGTCCCTGGTAACTGGAAGGATGTGCCCACAGGCGTCAGTGTTAGGTGTTCCATCCAGACCACCAGTGGTCTGTCCTTCAGATTGCCATCCTGTCACTTGCCCTGAGAGTGATGCCCAGGGTATTTTGGGTGTCCTTTACACTTCATTCAACTCTAGCTCAACAGGACTTTGTGTGTGACTGGTTTAGATCAGGTGCAGGTGCCTGTGGTCCCAACATGTGTTCTGTCAACAGCTGACCCACTGGCAGCGAGGGCTGTCAAATGGGACCTGATTGTTCAGAAGTGCAGAGCTCCAGGAATGGCAGGTGTGCCAAGTCCATGACTGCAAGGAATGATGTGCAGTGGGAGCAGGAAGGGCCATCCCAATTTCCCACGCTGCTGGTGCTGTAGTTGAGAGGCTGCCTCACAGCAGAGCCATCTTTTTGTCGTTTTTCCCATCAATTGTCTGTCACATCTGCCAATCTAATGATGACCGGCTTAGGTTGACCCCGATTCTGAGGCTTATTAACACCCTCTTGCTGTCAGGCTCAGTGATAGATGGCACATCAGCCCTTGTTTTATTTCATGTACTGTTCCTGTCGGCCACCCATTACCCCACCCCAGCTCACATCAGTTTGCTGCTTCCAGCTCACCTTGGCAGAACAGACTCATCTCTGCAGTATCTGTGTGAGCTGGGGAGGATGGGACAGACAGTTCCTTTATGCCAGCAGCTCTTAGGCTTTTGCAGGATGGATGAGGCAGAGCCCCATTGTGCTGACCTGAAAGGGATGGTCCAAGCCCTCCACAAACCAGCTCAGTCATCCTTGCTGAAAACTTCACTTGTTCCAGCTGGGTTCATTTTCTGCCTGTTCAGTGACCTGAACTGGCTCATTGAGGGCTGCAGGTGAGCAAAGGAAACAAAAAGGAGTAGATCTCCCTGGCAGCCAGTGGTGACAGTGGTGCTGAGTTGGGTGATGGACCTTGGCTCTGGGTTTCAGCCCTCTGCAGAGCTCCTGCTTGTTCAGCTGCCTCATGCCAGGGACTGGAGCAGGACAACGGGCTTGCAGGACAGGCAGGGAAGGCATTGGGACTCTCCCTTCAGACATCTTGTGCTCACTGTTGGAAGCTATGGCCCTGCTTGGAGGGCCTTACTGCTCCTGCAAACCCAGGCCAAGGGCAGCAATGTCCTTCATGCTCTCACACTGTGCATCTCATCTGCTGGTTGCAGGGTGCCAAGAAGCTCTGTCCTCAGTGTAACACCATCACGTCTCCTGGAGACCTTCGGCGCATCTACTTATGAAGGACCCAGCAGGAGGGTGGGACCCAGCTACTCGGCTCAGCTCATCACACCCAGGGGGAGAAGAACGACCACAACAAAAAAAGGACGTTTTAAAATTTAAAGAAAAAACAAACCAGAGACTCCAGACATGGACTCGAGGATACAGGAGCAGCGGGGAGCCTCGGCTGCCAGGTCCCACAGTTTGAGACCTCCTTCAGCATCTGCAGCGGGCAAAACCAAATCCTTTGTTGTGAAATCCCCTTTTTTAAAACAAGTGTTCCCCATCACCCATTCCCTGGAGCTGGCTTTGCATTGTGGATGGCTCGTGAGGCCTCCTTTGGACTGTGTTGTTGACCACTCTGCCCCCAGGAGACTGGGAAAGGGACCCTTGACAGAAAGATGTTAAATAACTTGTAACTTGTGTTCCTTGATCAGTTTTTGTTTTGTTTTTATTTGTTTTGCTTTGATTTTTTTTTTTGTTTGGTTCTGTTTTGGTTTTTTGTGGTGTTCTAGTGATGACTAAAAGGTTTAAAGAAAAAAAAAAACACACCCAGGCAGAAATGAAGCACATGTAATATAGATTATATATGTTTACAATGTTGTGTATAAATGGGATAGACTCAAACATTACATACTAATAAGTTTCCCTTTCTTTTCTTTGGGTTGTATTTTTTTTAAAGAAGAAAAAAAAATGAGCAGAGAACATTAAACCCATATTTTTCTTGGTTCAGCAAAGTTTTGGCATTAAAGTCATTAGTTTAAAAAAAGTATATATATACATATATATAATATAAATGGTTTAATGTTCTGTGGTGTATATTTCCTCATTCAGATACGAAGTTAACAGCTTTTAGTAATGGCTGTAGCATTGCCCATAACTTACAGAACTTACGGGGAGTAGAGGAGGTGGATTTTTGTCATTAGTTGTAGCTAATGGGGCTATTTATAATAGAATCGTTATCCCTGGAAAGACACAGCTTTTAACTCCTCACCGGGGGGCCAGGCAGGACAGGGAGAATCTGGCTCAGCCCCCTTTATCTTTCCCAGCTGGGGAAGGGGCAAATGGTGAGGAGCTGGAAAGAGGGAGTCTGTCAGAGCACTGCCCTCTCCCCTGGCTGGGAGTGCCTGCTCGGGGGTCTGGCTGATACCTGTGCTCCTCCAGGCTACAGCCCCTTCCCCTGCCCTGCCTGGCTTTGCTTTCCTCCTCTGGGCAACGTTTCCTGGCTGAGGATGCCTGTGCTGCTCAGGATGCTGCTGAGGCAGGACAGTGGGGATGGCAGGGGATGGGATGGTCCTGCTGATGGCTTTGCTCAGAAAGACTCAGCCAGTTCCCTTGCAGGGCTGCCTGGCAGAGCTGTGCAAGCCCTGCCGAGCCAGCCCTGCCGTGCTTTTGCTTCCCCCAGTTCCCACTCTCCTGCAGCTTGCATTTTTCCTAAGAGGTTTTGGCACTAGGGCAGAAGCCAAGCCAACCCTGTCTCGTCCCCACTGCCACTCCCAGGGTCCAGCAGAGACACTCTCAGCTGGACCTAGAGGTGCCCCACAGCCCCAGCTTCTTCCATGCAATCCCTCATGCTTGTCCCTGTCTCCCATATCCTCAGCCTTAACCAAAGCTGCCATCTGGCCTGTTTCTTTGTTCTTTCTTTTATTGTTGGGATCCAAGAAACAGATACTGACCCATTTCGCAAGGCCTTGGGACTTCTCCCAGCCCCACACTATGCATCCCTGCCGTGGCTCCCTAGGCAGTTGTGGGGTGCCAGCTCCCCATAGCCAGAAGACCGGGAGATGGGAAAGCTCATCTGTCCCACTCCTTTCCAAGCAGATCCCACCTGGCAGCACAACATAGCTGGGGCATTTTAAGACAGTCTGGAAACAGCAGTAGATGAGGAGTTTGGAGCTGGGACCCCAGCACTGCTGGGTTCTGGGGTGTTTCCAGAGAGGGAAGGGCTGGGTAAGCAGGATGTGTGAGGGATGTGACAGTCCCACTGATGCTTCCCTACCCTGAGCTCTTTCACAGAAAACAGCTGCAGCCTTGGCATCTCCTGACTGATTTCAGAAGGAAATCTGCACTCAATCCCCAAATGAAATTGAAGGAGCTGTTATTTAACAAACATCTCATCAAAAGGTGACAGTTCCTAATTGGGAGTTTTCCTTGTGTCCAAGCTTATAGCTGTGTGTGGCTTCTGAGACCAGAGAGCTGCAGCCTCCTGCTCTGTGCCAACAGACCTCCCAGGAACCAGAGGAAGCCGAGGCACCACAGAAGGTTCTACCTTCACATGGAGGCTGCGGGCAGGGGCTGTCACTGCAGGGTAACCCTGCAGCCAGCAGCACAAGGCAGGGGAGAGGCAGGCATGCACAGCTCAGTCTGGATTTGTAAAGGGAGAAAAACTTGCAAGGCACATGGCTCAGCTGGGAGCCTGCTGGTGCTGAGTTCTCAGAGATGGAGAGGGTGCAGCCAGGTGGGTTTGAGAGGCATCCAGGAAGGGCAAGAGGGTAGGACACCCCTACCCAGCCCTTCCTTGGAAATAGCCTGGCTCCCTCCCAGGGCCTTTCTGGCAGGTGTTATGGACCAGCCATGTGCTTTATGTACGTATATGTAAAACCATATGTAACTAGTCCTTGGTTCTTTGCTTTGGTTTTTTTTTTTGGTTGGGTTTTTTTTTTGTTTTTTTTTTTTTTGTTCTTTTTTGGTGGTTTTTTTTGTTTGTTTGTTTTGGGGGTTTTTTTTGTTAAATTGTAAAGCCATCCCCTGTTTTCAAGGGGGAAGCTGCAGGGGAAAGGCTGGGGAGAGAGGCATCCCAGTTTGTAACAGGCATCCGCCACTTCCCCTCTTCTGTAATGAGTTTAAATGATTTAAAAAAAAAAAAAGTGAAATATCAGAGTTACCTATCTTTGCCCAAAGAATCCCAGTTGCACAAAGCGATATTCCGGTGTGTCAATGATTGTGTGTCAGTGTATACTATACAAAGAGGTACTTGTCACTCCCGTTTGTAAACTACATTTGACATTAATTAAACAAGTATAAATCTTCTTGGATGCTTTCTGCTTCTCTGTGTTTCCCTTTGCAGATGAGCGGCAGCAGAGACACCCCCCACACGCTGCAGCTCCTGGATGTGAGTAATCTCCCAGAGGGGAGTCCTGGTCCTGTTTGGGATGCAGGGACAGATGCAGGGGGATGCTGGGACATGTGCCAGACTCCACCACGGGTGGGTTCCCCCAACTGGTCCCCCCACAGAGGCAGGAGGGCAGGGCGAAGGGCACCCCTCAGGGGACACCCCCATAATGAAGTCTCATCGGCTGCGTTAGCTGGGGGCAGGAGATGCCCAGCCCCAACAGATCTATACACCCTGCATTAGGGGCCTCCAGTGCAGTGTAGGGTTACCCCAACACAGGGACTGGGAGGCTGCTGGGGCGGGGGGGCAGAGCTCGGGTTCCCCGCAGCACGCGGCTGGCGCCGACGCTTTTGGTTTACAAACATTTTGCAGATGGGTCAATGGGCTGTTTTCAAACCCCTCCCCATGGCTGTGTCCCCCAGGGATGGGGTGCTAGGGGTCCCCAGGCTGGTGGGAGAAGGCAGTAAGGATGTCAGGGACCTCTTTCCATCTGCTGTGGCAAGGATAGGGAAAGGGTGGGATTTGGCCACTTTTTTGGCTGGCAAGGAGCAGTGAAGCGTTTCAGCCTCAGCCACTCTCACATCCACTTCCAGCCTAAAGGAGGCCTGAGGCCAGGGTGAGGGGCAGAAACCCTCCCTCCCTACCTACCCCACAGCAGGCTGCTAATATTTTATTTAAAATATCTTTAGGAAGCAGAGGACCATGATGTATCGGATATATTGAGAAAATGCTAATGTGTAATAGCGTGTGTCAGGGGCCTCGTTCATCACCCCGCGCCGCCTTCTGGGGGATCCATATCTAATTAACAGTAATGAATGAGGGAGCCCACCTAATGACAGCCCGCCAGTTTGTTATGGAAATGAGGCAATCCCATTAGGCAAAACACTTAATTAAACAAACTGCTCAGAGTGTAGGCCAGTGCAGGATGGGCACAAGCCCTTTAGGGAACAAGGGGGGCCCTGGTACCCAGCCCTCCACATGCCAGGTTGGGGGCATAGGGGCTGCTGCAGCCTCTAGAGCTGGGTGCCCATGGTCAACTCCAGCAGCAGGGGCTGGGGAAACTGAGAAGGATCCGCTTGGGGGGATCCCAGCTGGGGAGGGGGCAGCAGGGCAACTCACATGCCCCTCTTGTCTCTCCTTTGATGGGCACAGAGGCAGCAGAGGCCAAACACAGATTTCCAATCAAACGTGTGTACTTGGCTCCTGCTCTATTGACACTGAAGCAAGAAGGGCTCAAGGTTAATTCCTTATCAATACCCTATTGTCAGCTCATCCATCACTCCACAGGGGGCAGGGGCTGCCCAAGCTCTCCCTGCCCCAGCCCCCATAGGCCTGGGAGGGTGACCCAAGGATGCCATGCCTACCTCTGCCCATCCCAGCTGTGCCCACATAGCCTGTCTCTGATGGTGCTGGGGTGCACTTGCAGCCATGTGAGGATGCAATTGGAGGGGGATCAGGTTCAAAGGGAAGGGGATGGAGGGATGCCCAGGCCCCAGGCTGCGTGAAGGAGCTGTGCAGACGTGCCGGCCAAGGGGGCATTAGGAGACAGATCAGGTGGTGGCTGTGGGCCCCCATTTGTGCTGTCCTGTTTCCTAATTATGTCCTAAGCCCCCCAGCCCTCTGTGCTGGGGGGTCCTGCCAGCCTTTTCAGAAGAGCAGCACTAAGCTCAGCTCCTCTCCCAGGGCTTGGGGACTACAAGGAACACAAGGGAGCTCTGGAGTCCTGATGCGTGGAGCTCCCAGAAGTTGGGCCATGGTCTACTTGATCACACTATTACACAGATTCACTTAAAAATCAGCCTTCCCTGGGTGATGGAGAGGGAAGTGCTGTGACCTGGTCTGCTGAGGTGAGAAGGGCAGGAAAGCTATTCCTGCTGTTAGACTCTTGGTTTTAACAATCAGTTAAAGCTGAGGAATGGCATCTAGTACAAATTCCAGAGGTAGGCAGCCCTAGGGAGAGATGCTGTTCTGTATTAACTCACAATCTCTAGTCCTTGTCATCGGAGTTAGTTCTTGCTGGTCTTTTTCCTTGCCCCAAGAGGAGACCTTTTGCAGGAGATGCTCTCAGGCCTGCTCTTTTGCAGGATGCACTCAGAAGTGCTGGGCTGAGCCGTGCTGTTGGGGTCTTCACCAGGATCTGCTCATCTGTCTCCTTGACTAGAAATCTCCCCATGCGGGAAAGAGGGGTCCTGCTGCCACCTCGTGGAGCTGTTCCCGCCCGGCACGGGGCTCCCGCGGGGTCTGTCAGCCGCCCTCTGCCAGCTCCTCCACGTCACCTCCACAGGCAATGGAGACCAGCCTCCCTCCTTCACTTTTTGGGATGCAGCACGGCCTTGGATTGATGGTTCCATCCCATCCATTCCCACCTTCCCATCAATGGCAGAGCTCCAGGCATATGCCTGCAGCATCCCAACACGCATGAAAATGGGACCTCAGCCCACACACCTTTAAAACCTTTATGAGGTGTGGGCACAAGTCAGTCTCCATCCAGGAGACTGAATTAATTTGAATTACTTGTGCTGCAAGATGTTCCCCGAGCTCCAAAACCTGAACCCTGGCTGGCTGGATCCTGCCCCTGGCCTGCCCAGTTCCCCACCACAGCCTCCCCCAGTGCTGCAGGGAGCTCTGGCTGCACAGACACCCTCCCAGCCCTGTCAAGAGCAGCTGAGTGCCCTCCAGCCCAGCCACACAGGCCACCCTGACCACTAAGTGGCTTTTTTTGTTTTTCAAAACTGTTCTGTAACATCACCACTGCCTGGGGAGAGAAGGCAGCACAGGCGAGCAAGCCAGGAGTCAGTTCCCTCACAGAAAACACTCAAATGGATTTTGTTACTGAGGGAAAGTTAATTTTGCTTTACCACAACTGTGGCAGCCAGCTGTGAGCACCCTCCTCTCCCACCACTGTTGGTGTTCCACCCACACTCTTTCACAGTCTGCATGAGGGCTGGACTGCAGGAAAACAAGCTCTGGACCACATCCCACTCCCTACCCTCGAGGCAAGCCCAGCGATGCTGCATTTTTTCCTCCCAGTGAACAGATCTGCAGTGCTCCTCCTCCCCATAGCTCATCTCAGAGATTTACCTGGATTTGCCAAGATATCACAACCTTTGGGCTTTCAGTGTTCAGGCTGAAGCTCTTTTAGGAACACCGGCTGCGCCAAACCGTGACAGTTTAGCAAGGATTAAGGGTCTGAGGCTGGGTTTTTGTAAATCCAGTAGTGCTTGGATCAGTTCTCAGCCATGTGCCTTCGGGCTCCAAGTTATTAACCTTCTGTTTCAAATAAGCCACAAGAATACGGAGGGCAGGAAGGTGAGAGCACACGCAGTACAGGAAAGCAGGGGCCAGCATATCACACAGTGCTCACAATTGGAATTAAAACTTGCTGGGACTCAGAAAACAAAACCCACTCAGCAGACTGGTGCTGTAAATCACTGGCTTGCCCGAGATCATCCTGCTCTCAGAGAGCTGTGTACACAAATCACCTCCGAATTTCAAGTCACTTTTGCAGCAGTGGAAATCAAATACCTGTGAGCGCATTCCTGTTTGCAAGGCTCAGGACACCCTGCCTGCTGCCCTGGAAAGTGGGTAAGTAGGGCTGAGCTGGGCAAGTGGCAACACCGTGGTGGGGAGGTGAAAGAGGGAAGGTGCAGCTGACATGTGAGGCTGTTCCCAGAGGAAGCTTCACCATCCTGTCAGGCAGGAGCAGAGGATTTAGCTCCAGCTCCTGCCAGCCATGTTCTGCAACAGCCCGGGTCCTGAAACAGGAGAAGTTCAACACCAGCAGCAATAAACAGGAACAGCAGATTCCCAGGAACAACTGTATTAATTCAGAGGTGTGTATTATGGAGTGTTTAACTGATCTGTAAATACTGAACCTGTAGAAACCAGCATGAGGGCAAGTGCTGGTTAAACAGTCTTTATCACCTCTGTTCTCTAAGAGTGTTCACAGTGCCACAAACAGGCTGGATGCTGAGAAGCCTCAGATCTCTGAAAAGGCAGATGAACACATCACATTTCAGGAGTTACAGCACTGACAGCATGAACCAGGGGCCTGCTTTAAAAAGCTGGGAGATCTCTGATGGGCTTTCTGGAGACAGGGGACCATGCCTGGATTTTACAGCTCCAAACCCTAGAAACAAGAAAATGAAAAGGGGAAGGCTGAAGGCTCTTACCACAGGGTAACTCTCACACCCCATTGTCCCAGTGAGAGCTGGAACTGCAATCACACCTACAGAAGACTGGATCTCAACCAACAACAACTCCTCTGCCTGGAGACAGTTTTCACTTTTAAAAAATCAAAGACAAACCAGGTCATCAGGCCCTGATCAGTTAATTCTCACTTATCCCATATACAGCCCAACCCTCCTTCTAAATGCCCATGCCCATCAGGGGATTATTCTGCTGTAAATGAGCATTGTCACAGTAGTCTGCTACAAGCAGATGTGTGGTCACCACTGCCACTCACCCTGTGCTTTCACTTCTGTGAAGTGTTACAGTTCTTATTTTAAACTTCCAAATTATTTTAGTGCTTCCCAAGGACCTCCCCCTCTGCGTTTCAATCCAGAATAGCAAGAGTTTTGTAATTGTGGATGACAGCACCCCAAGGGTGGGTAAGACCAGTACAGCCACCCACTGGCAGAGCGTCTTGCAAAACTCCTCCTGCTTTTTAAGTGCCTACCACTCTAGTGCAGCTCCTTGTTCAAGCAGGCCCATGTCACAGCCCTCCAGAGCTTCTTCCTGGCAATTTATTGTTGGCTAAACCTGTTCACCATGTTATTAATTAGTTTGCTATGCTGTGACATAGCATAAACATATCAGCAGGCTCTCCTCTGTCTTTATCCCCACTTCTTCCCCAAAAAAACAAGAAAACCTAAACCCAAACATGGATGAAGTACAATGTGAAGTGCAATGAGCTACTTTTTCACTAGGTGGAAGGAATTAATTTCTTGTACACGTTGCATGGACTGCAAAGACTGATCATCTGAAGAGAACATTATGGACAAAAACATATTTCATGGTCATTTGTAGGCTGGGGGTGATTTAAGAAACACCCAGTATAAAGCATAGCTCCAAGAGACAGTTTCATTTTCTTCTGCAATTTCACCTTTCTGTTTCTGGGGTCTGGCACAGTTGTAATCCAAAAGTTTCCCTGAATATCCAGATACAAAATATAGGCTGCTCAAAGACATACAATAACAAATAAGTAGCTTTCCAAGAAAGCAAAACTACTCAGTAGAACACACAAAAGACTGGAAAGAAGAGAAACAAAATGCTAGACACATTCAAAAATGTTAGCTTAAACCTCTGGGTTGAAGAAAACAAAAGTTATCACTAGCATTTGAGCTCCCACCAAGGATCAGAGAGCTTAGACTGTTTTATCTCGGCTATTTAATGGGACCAGATGACAGTCTGGTCATACTGCCCTACACACACCTTTTCCCAGTCTTCCACTTGGTTTCAGGGCCTGATGTCCAGCAAGGAGAGTACAACAAGAGCTGGAATGCACTGAGAAAAGCAAAAAGCCTTGCAGACTTGGCTCTGTTTGCTCACTGCAAGAGAAAAGAAATGGCACAGAGGGAAAAAAAAAAAAAAAGGAAACCAAAAACCCACGAAGACATGGAAGAGCTGTATTGTAAAATTAGTACAAGCAACAGAACACACACACTGGACATTGTGGACAAGGAGACAACACGGAAAGCAAAGAACAAGAAGAGACAGGAAGAACCAAATAATACTCAGCGTGAGATTCTGGTCTGTGACACCTTGGTAAAGCAGATCAACATAAACCATGACAGGATTTCACCTTCAGGACTTTAAATTAATCCATATCTACTTTCTGCTCTAACGTGGCTGGTCCAAAGGCCAGGCTGGAGGCTGTCGGACTTGTAGACGGTAGGGGAAAAAACAAACAAAACAAACAAGAAACCTCAACTTTCCTCGCTTCAAAGACACAAAAGCAAAGGGGGTGACATTTCCCATAGAAGCTGACCAAGCAGAGGCAAACACTGAAGGTTGTTACAGCACTAAGGCGGTGAGCCCCTGACACAGTCAGACACGAAAGTCGTGCAGAGGCTGCAGTAATAGGTGGGGTACACCCGCATGTGGCTGACGTGAGCCGAATCTGAGAAGTCCACAGCTTTCACAGGAACACCGAGCTGCTGCCGGGCATTGGCCATGAGCTGAACCTCACTGGCCTTGATGATGAGATCGGCCTGGGAATAGAGGTAGAGCTCGGGCCAGCACGAGGGCGCTTTCAGCAGGGCATCGTAATGGCTCTCGTGGATGAAGCGGGTCAGGGGGTAGAGCAGGATCCGCAGCACAACGGCCGTGCTGGCAAAAGTGAACAGCAGCAAATACTTGAGCAGCACATTCATGGAGACCAAGACAGTTGCCAGGGCACGAAGGCCTCCTCGCAAGTTTCTTCTGCCAGGGGCGCTATCAAAAATGGTGCCAGCTACTCTGAGGTTCTTAAACGGCGTGTGGGTGTGGAGTGCCTCGATGATGTAACGGTACAGCATGGCACCACCATTGCTGAAAACATGGAAAAGAACCGGTCTGTTTTCAACACTGTAGTCAAAGAGCAGCTCCAGGAGTTGCCTGGCTGGGGTCTGCAGGGATCTGATGCCAAAGGTCTCGGAGAAGAATATCATCCTCCATGGAGCCGTGTAACGGATGACTGTGCACCCCTAAGAACAACAGAAAGAGATCCCACACACATTTCAGCTGTGCTGCAAATTACAGAGAGTAGGCAAGCAGCAGTACAAAAAACATGAAAATCTGGGACAGGTTTCCAACAGAAACCACAGGGCCAGAAGAAAGTCTTTAGTGTCAGCAGCAAGGCACTGACATGAATACAGATTACATTAATCATAATATCACACAGTATTATGAAAAGGCCTCTGCAGTGGCAGAGGCCTGGTTTTGGTCATGTCTGAGACCCTTTCAAATTTTTTGCTAACTGGCACAACCCCTGAGGACACTGCCACCCATTTTTATGGGATACTTTCAGTATCAGCCATTTTGGTAAGAGGAGCCTGCTCTGATACACATCCAGCTCATCACACTAAAGCAAATTTAAGAAGAAAGAGGAACTGCCTCTTCTCCTTGGATACACTTGTTCACAGCTGTCTCTAAGACTCACCACCAACCAACACTGACATGACTTCTGTAGACCTTGCTGAAACACTCTAGCTGTGCAAAGAAAGAGTTCTGTCTCAAGGACTCAGAACTCCTGAGCAAGTGCCTTCACGCCTAAGTCTTTACATTTAGGTATAGATTTGGAAACAGGATCTTGGAGGAGTTTCAAAATAGAGCAGATGGAACTACATTTATAAATGCCTTAGACCTTGTCTATCACCTGAGCTCACTGACATTACACACTGACAAGCACAAAACAAAGTCACCAAAACAAACCCCCCAGAGCTCCCTAAACAGTGAACGAGAAAGAAAAGGATACCAAGTTCTCAAATCAAAGCATTCTCTACCATCTTGCCATGGTTACAGCCACTTTCTCTTAGTGAGCTAAGAAAACCCATCCTCTCCTTTCCCATTTCTATGATCTGAGAGAAAAGTATTTTCCAAGAAGTTGTCATGCTGCCCTGTAACGTGCTCCTCATCCACTCAGCAACATCTTAAAGCCACTTAACAACTAATTCTTCACTAGATTAAGCCAATTAATGACTCCTGCACTGGATTACACATTAACAATAGACTTGTTAATGTACAAACTTTACCACCTCTAGTTGGGACAGATTTGGATAAATACAAGATTCCTTGTATGCAGACCAAGAAAAATAAATCTAAATTTTTCACTGGATCCCCATGCTACAAGCTGGGGTCATTCCAGTAAAATACAGTATTAGAAAGGAAAATATAACTTAGGGAACTGACAGTAGGACAGATCTCTCCAGTTCAAACACAAGGAATTCCTAGTGGGCAGCTATGACTATCACAGGATGCCTGTTTCACAGACAGGATAAAATTAATTTGGCTTACAAAATTTAGGTGAATCATTTTCACAGGAAGGAAGAGCCAAAGGCACTACAGATGCCAATGTGGTCTGTCAGTTCCCACCCCAGCCTCACTACGTCTGCGCTGTGGCCTAACAGCAAGCAGTAAACATAGAATCTTTCCCTGCATGTTTACCTGTTTGGAAAACTAACACAGTTCACGTCATTCCTGAATACTCTCACAACTTTAAAAGCCTTAAGATACTTCAGTGAGTCACACAGCAGCTGAAAGTTTCTCCAAGGAATATTTCTGTCTTAGCTGCACACACAAAGGTGACCTCAGCAGCTGTTAGATAACACTGCCCAAGCTGTGAGAGACAAAGAGCTTTCAATGACAGGAGAACTCTCACTCACTCCAGAGAGACTTTATCAACATGCAAAAACAAGGCAGTTTCACAGGATGACAGTGTCATGAAAATACAGACAGGCTACTCACCTTCTGACTGTAGATCGCGCTGTATTTGGCCAGGTATTTGTCCTGGCAGCCGGCCCAGCCTAGGAGGATCACCACAGGCTGGCCCTCGGCAGGCTCCCTCTCTTTACCGCCTTCTGAAACAAATCACAAGTGTTACAGCAACTGCCCTCCAGTCTACCCGAATCAGAACTTACAGCAGCTTGTCTGTTTAGTAAAGTTTAAAGGCAATGGCGAAGCAAGTATAAGCTTGACTTCTCGGTCAGTTAGGAGTATTGCCTCACGCCGGTTTCACTACGTGGGCGTGCTCTGCAGCACAGCTTCAGCTCCTGCAGTTCCCACCGCTCTCCAGTGACGCAAAGCCAGCACCGAACTGATCCCTGCATGGGGCAAGACCGTTCCTCCCGCCTCCCGGCGAGATAGCAGCAGCTGCTGCCATTTCCAGGGGGAAAAGGGAAGCGTCCTGCCCTGTCCTCCAGGGACTGCCAGACACCTGCTAGAGCACCCATGCCTCACGGCTCTTCCTCCCATACCCCAGCCCGCTCCTCCCTTCTCCGCCCGCAGAGGCCCCCCAGTCCCTGCTGTCACTGGTGTCCCCGGTCCCGCTCGCCTCCGCACCGCGGGCCTGTCCCGGCTCCAGCTCCACCACAGCCGCCTTCAGCCCGCGGGTACCCATGGCCGCGCTCCGCGCACCGGCCGCCGCTTCTGCCCCACCCCCCGGAAGCTCCGCCCACCTCCCTCCCCGCAGCCAATGGGGAGGGAAAGCGCCCTCCCCGCCTCATCATCCGCCCCGCCCCCTACCCACCTCCTACTTCCTTAGCAACGCGCCCTTAGCACCGGCCCAGTGCCCCGCCCCCTGGTCATCCATTAGACAGGGGAAGAAAATCGGGCAGCGATTGGTTCAGCCACTTGTCAGTCACTGTCCGGGGTAACCGCCCCCTCGGGGCAGGGGCGCGGGAGTGAGGGGTGAGGCGAGCGGGGACCGCAGGGCCGGGATGAGGGGAACTGTAGGGCCTGGAGTGGGGATTGCAGTCAGAGGGGCCGGAGGATACGGCGGGCATGAGGGCTGAGAGGGGGAATTGGCCCTTATCTGGGTTTTTGGGTCAGGAGGGGCTGGGCACGCGGGTCAGGGAGTGTGTCATGGACTGTAGGGCCTGGAGTGGGGTTTGGGGTGAGAGAGCACAGGGCCTGGATCGGGCTGGATCGGGCCTATGGGATAGTGGTCTGGGGCAGGGAATGCTGAGATTGCAGTGGATCAGACGGGGCACGGCTGGGATGGAGGCAGGGGGCAGTGCAGGGCCTGGCTGGGGTCGAGGCAGTGCAGGGGTGGGTTTGGGGCTGTGGCTGGCTTAGCAGTGGGGCTGGGAGGCAGGACATGCAGGTGAGAGAGGGGCCGGTGGGACTGTGGGTTGAGGGGCTGGGGATGTTGGGGTACACTGAGGAAGGTGCACTGTGCATGGGAGGACTTGAGGTGTGCCAGGAAAGGGTGAAACCTGCCAAGGAAACAAGCTCTAAGTTCTGCCTGAGGCTGGGCACAACACTGATGTTGCAAGATGCAAAGGTAACACCAAATCACTGCCACTCTGTCCTTCCATAAGTCCAAGGCTATCATTCCCTGGCACCTCACATTCGGTCTGAGGCTGAAGCAGCACCAGTCTGCCTTTTGATCTCAATCTGATGATTTAACAGTACTCGGGATGTAAAGAACTGCTGAATTGCCAGAGCCAGTTCCTAAATCACTGTTTTTTTCTTGGCAGGAATAAAGCCCTGCCCTGACCTAGCCTTGTTTTGATTATTAGGTCCAGAGGACTGGGTGGCAGCCCAGCACTGTTGACAGCAGAGTTTGAAGCCAACGACCAGGGGTTACATGCTGATGCTAGCACTGACAAATGATTCAGGCAAGTCATTTAACTTCCCTGTGTCTGTATGTTCCCATATGTAAAATGGTCATAATAAAAACATTCATGTACATTTTCAGGGTACTTTGCAATGTTGGCTTAAAGACTCCTATGTTGGCAAATGCTGTTATTACAGAAGCCAGAGACAGGCACCACTGTATCCTCTGAAGCCATGTCATCGTTTCAATTTTTTTTTTTTTTCCCATTGATCCCTAGGCAAGCCCTTTGTATCACTAAAATCCTCATGTCCAGAGGCTGGTGCCGGTATTTCTGAGTAGTGTGGGGCTGGGGAGGAGGTGTTACTGCAACTTTATGATAAAAATGGGAAAATCGGAGAGCATTACACCACCAGCATCTTAAACATAAATATGGAAACGCTAATTTAGAATCAATTTTGGGATGTTTCAGACTGTAAAGTTCTTTTAACTAGATCTCTGTTGAGGACAGAGGAGCACTTTATGGGACTGTAAATTTCATGCAAACAGTCTCTGTGAAATACAGATTCCCCCTACACACGAGCTGTTCTCTCAATATCAATCATATGCCTTGTAAGTAATGTTTCACAAATATTCTGTAAATCACAGGAAAATGCTTGCAATAATGTGAAATATGACTTTCACTTGACTGTTTCAGCAGAGGCCCCTAACAGGCCATTCTCCTGTCAGCACTAACATTTGTTATGGCTAATAACATTTTCAATCACAACTATTTTGGGAAAATGGATTTATTTTAAACCTGCTTCCCTGCAAAGGAGGTCCTGAAAACGCCCTGCCAAGGACACAGATGCCTTAGAGAACACAGACCGTTAACTCCCAAATGAAATTTCATCTCATCTTAATTCTCAAGCACTGTTTCTTAGCTAGCTTTTTGAAGACTTCACTTGTTTGTTTTTAGGCACTGAGATACATGTTCATGTCTTAGTCATTGTTTTCAGTCTGGCTCAGATAATAGGAGTAGAAAGCTACTTTTGAGCAAGTATCTTGGGGCTATTTTGGAAATTATTTGAAATTTTGTTCCAGATACTAGGAGAAAGGGCTTAAGAACTTTGTAGATAGGAAATTGGTAAGCTTGATAATTTGTATTACATTGAAAGAAACGTCTTATTCTGAAACACAAAGATTTTATGTCATTTTAACTCTTTTTCTCAATAAACCATACTTAAAACTAAAATGGTGGTTTTGTTAGGTAGGAAGTCCAGGAAGTGCATTAGACAAGGTGTGAATTCCTGTCTTATCCTTAGGCATGGTGATACAGCTTGGTGGAGGACAAGGCACCTGTGTTAATGCCACTGTTTTTGACCTTATCTCTCTTTCTGCATCTGTGTGTGGGCACAGATCCTGGTGCCTTAAGGCAAGGCTCCTTGAGACTGGTCAGTGTCCTTCAGCCAAAGGCATGCATGGCTGTGGGATTGCCACACCAATGGAGATCTTAGTCCCTGACATTCTGTCTCCCTTACTAAGTGCACCTTCACACTTGTCAAGCTGCACTAGGGAATATCATACTGAGCCAAAAGTGTGACAAAGACACTTGGAAAAATGTTCATTTCTCTATTTAACATCTGTGTGAAGAAATAGAAGGAACCGCAGACAAGGGATGTTTCTGGAGCTTCTGTCTTCTTGCTTATAGCTCTTATCATTTTACATTTTCTTAGATCATTTAAAAACATGCCAGGAAAATGAGATAGGGAAAAGATGGAGCAAATGTCTGTCATGGTAAAGGGTGCCAAAGCATTTTCCCACTGCCAAGGCCAGGCTCATGTTCCTGGGGTGGATGTGGGCTCAGTCCAAATGACTGTCGTTCCAGCACGTGAGTGAGGGCTGTGCTGCTGTGCTAACAGGCATTTATAGCCCCTTGACCCTGTCAATCCCCATAAATCCATGCCTATTTCTGCTCTCATTTCAGTCTATTTATTCCCTGGCAGGTCAGATATGAGATGCAGTGTTCATATCATGAGGCTAGTGAGAAACAGGGCTGAGGTAATGGGTAACATCAAAATGACTTTATTAGCAGAGCAGAGAAGAGAGCTCCTGTGGCGAAACCACCTGCCCAGGAAAATAATCTCAAGTCTGTCAGAGATTCATTGTGCAGCTTCAGACATACCAGGAACTCTCTTTTTGCCGGATTTCCTATCTATGAAATGAGTATAAGATAAAATGAGATTAAATGGTTACTAAGTGCTTTAATATTATTTGCCAGAGTTTTAAAATGTGATTCTAGTGGTAATTCATAAGTACAGTCTTTCTTCATAGACCTTTTTTAACTTCTTTCTCATTCCTCTCTAGGCAGAAGAGTTCATGACATCTGTCAAAGAGCAGGAAGCCATTAGCCATCATGGTTTTCTTGCAGGAATGGGATAGTGCCCACAAAGTTGCTCAAAGTTGCGTCCTGAACAGCTTCATTAAAAGCAAGGTAGGACCAGATCTGGAGCTGGAGTTCCAAGGAGCCAGCTTGTTTTTGCCTCACCCAACAGTGTGGCTCAGGATGATGCATCTGTTTCCTTGGACAGCTGGAGGTGCTGTGTGGTAGCGAGATGGAGAGGATGGGCAAGTTCTCTACTGAAAATTTGTTTAAAGAATAAGCTTTTGTACAGAGACATCCACATCCAGCCACATTCTGCAGACTTAAAAACAACCTGGCTACCAAAAGACGGAACTGAAGGGAAAGTCATGTAACTCATCTCTCAGGAACCTAGAATTAGTGGGTTTTCTCACATTTGGATGTGTGCTGCCTCTGCCTGCCTGTAAGAGGATGGCCCATGCTCTTCTGCAGAGACAGTATCCAGTTCAGACCTCTACCCACTGCAGTGAGATGTGATGTGATGGCTCCCAGGACATGGCAGAGGAAGATGGGCTCCAAGGCAAGTGACATTTCTGGCCTTGTTCCCCTTATTCTTGCAGCCTTGCAGCCACAGATACCTTACTGAATTTCTGGAGATCGGAGGTGTCTTGATTCCTCTGGAAATACTGGGGCTGAACCACCTGAAAGAAGAGGACAAAAGAGAGTCTGTAAAGCTGCTGTTGCTCACTGGAGACACTGGCAGGGAGTATAAGGAGCTCATTTGCGAAAGCTGTGGTACACAGCATGTCCATTTGTGCTTTGTCCTGATTCAGGCGAGGACGTTCTACCTGACCTCTGGCCCCCGGGGCTGCTTGCTGCATGGAGCCATTCCCTTCCCTCCACCTGCTGATGGCAGATCCAGAAGTGCTGCTCTGGCTGGAAGGAGTTCAGAATCTCAGCTATTGTTGAGCAGTTGCATTTAATCCCCTCTCATTTTTTAAAAAGCTCACTTTCTTCACAGTCATTTTGGTGCGATATTGCTGCCTTGCTGGTTGCAATTCCTCCTGTTAAAACCACAAAACAGTTTCCATCCGTACCTGCAGCATTCACCTACGGCAAACTTTCCCAGAGTTCCTCTCTGGGATGGGAGAGATTTGTAGCTTGTATGCAAAGCTGTTGTGTACCTCCACCAGGCCCAGCACGGGGCTCTGCCGACACTCACGGTCATGCAGGTGAGGAGTGGGCTGTGCTGGGGGCAACAGGAAGTGTTACCACCTGTGTCCATCCCTATTCAGGCAGGAACTGTGCCTGTCTCCTTGGCGTAGTGGCTGAGTAGCCCTACTGCTTGGAAGAGAACAGCCTGGAGAACTGTGTGAAGACTGTCCCCGTCACTCTGCCCTTTTCCCCCAGGATATGGTGGGAGATGTGCCCTGTATGCTCATGGAGCCCATGCTGGGTGTGCTGTGCTCAGTACACCTGGAGTTCCCGTACAGAGTAGGATCTGTGTACCTACACTGGGCGGTGTGGGGCTAGCCTGGGCAAGTGTGCCGGGCGCGGAGGGCAGGCACAGGAGGTCTCAGTCGAGCGTCCCTGCGGCCTCGATCCTGCCTGGCTGCGACCGATACGGGGCGGGGCGGGGATGGGCGCCTTAACAGTATTCAGGGTAATTTGCATACCCAGGGTGCACCGCGCGGCGGTGCCGCACACACGGCAAAGTTCGGGCCGCGGCTCCCCTGGACCGCTGGTCCGGTGCAAGGCTGGGGTCTGCCCGGTGCCGGGGGAGCGGGACGGGGCAGCAGAGGTCCATTCTGGGCGTCACAGGCGTCGCTGTATCCTTGGGAGAGACAGCCACGATGGGTACCCGCCGAGAGGGGATATTGCAGCATACTCTGGTTTCTCTTCAGATCGTATAAATCTTTCGCCTTTTACTAAAGATTTCCGTGGAGAGGAACAGGCACGAGTGTCGAGAAATTTTTTGAGGCTCCACTTCGGTGGAGCTACCCCTATTAAGGTTAAAAATAGAGCAAACTAACGTGTCGCGAAAGGGTGCTGTAATTGCATTGTCGGAGATGATAGGGATTTGCATACCGTATTTTAGGGCCGCAAGGGCAACCTGCTCCGGGCCCGGCTCCCGGCAGTACTAACTCTGCATTTACGGGTCCATCCGCACCGCCCAGACCCCCGCCGGGGCGGCTACCTCACTTCCCTTGTCTGGTCAGAAGATGCGCGATGACGGGGCGGGACTCGGGCAACCCCTCCTCCCGGCCCGGGCGATGCAGCGGAGCAGCTGCATGCCGGCGGTTCGGACTCCGGGAGAAGCGGCAGCTGGGGACCTGCCCGGCAGTCCCAGGCAGTCCAGGCCCGCCCAGGGGGATAGGGGTGGTGTTGGCGGTCGCCCGGAGCTCAGCACCATGCGTGGGGCCCCTACCGCAAGCCCCCTCGCTGTCGAGTTCCGGTCTATGGCATCGGCGTATGGTGACCTTTCTCGAAGCCGGCTTTTTGCCTGTGCGCGGTGCTGCCCGTGGTGACGATGCGACCAGACCCGAGCGCCGCGGGGTCCCTGTCCGCTCCCGCTCGCTTTGTCCCCAGCTGCACCGCTCCGCTCGCCTCGCCCCGGCAGGAGGGCAGGAAGCACCGGGCTTAGTCGGGGCGGGCCGCCTCCTCCGCTTGATGTGATTAACATACCCGGGATGCAGTGCAGGCAGCACTGGGACGGCCCCGCCGAGCGCCGCCGCTCCGAGCCTGCATGGCCCAGGGCTCGGACCAGACGGGCTGTGGTACCGGCGGGCGGCTGGTGCCGAGCCGGCTGAGGCTCCGGAAGGAGTGGGAAGTACGGAAAGGAATTGAGTGAGCGTTGCCATGTCCTATGGGGCAGCAGCGGGGAGTGGGCATATGTGTGGGGCTAAACAGCGCCATACTCCAATTTCAGATAGTATAAATTTTTCGCCTTTTATTAAAGATTTCCGTGGAGAGGACCAAGTACGAGTCAAAAGGAAATTCTCGTGGCTCCATCACGGTGGAGCTAATCATGTATGGTTAAATAAAGAGCAAATGCTTAGCATTCTTTGGGGTGGGTTGTTGGTAATGAATTGCGGCAGTGGGGAATATAAGCGATCTCCTCCCGCTTCGGACCGTGGTGATAATGGCTGCGCTGCGGCTCCGATGTCAGCAAAACCAACCTGCCCCGCCCACCCGCGCCGCCTGCTCCGCCTGCTCCGCCTACTCCTTACTGGCGCCCCGTCACCGCGCTGATTTGCATGCCCAGGGTGCTCCGCGGTCCCGCCGGTGTCCGGCGTTGGTGCCGCTGGCCCCCGCGGGCTCTGGGGGCTGCCCGGTGTGTTCATCCCACGGGGCCGGGCCGGCCGGGGATGTGGGTCCGGGAGCGGCGGGCGGGCTAGCGTCGCCCTCAGTTGTGGGTAGTGGAGCAGACGCCGGGCATGTCGGCGACAGACAGGTGAATTATACTCTGGTTTCTCTTCAGATCGTATAAATCTTTCGCCTTTTACTAAAGATTTCCGTGGAGAGGAACAAGTACGAGTGTCGAAAAATTTTTTGAGGCTCCACTTCGGTGGAGCTACATTTTTTGTGGTTAAAAATAGAGCTAAAAGGTGCTGCAATTTGATTGAGGGCAGTTGGAGTGTTCCAGTTGCTCTTACAGCTAGTTGTACGCACGCCTTTTGACTGGACTACGAAAGATAACCCCCCGGGTGATGATCTAGAGGGACACCGTCATCAGCTGCAAGGCTCAGCCGTCAGCTTGACGGGTAGGGGAGGTGCAGGGGGCTGTCCCCTGAGGCAAGGGGTGCAACAGCAAGGGCTGCCCGGGTCCAAGCAGGGCTTGCCTACAGCACTAATGCTACCCTGCAGGCCTCCAGAGATGTGCTGAGAGCTGCTGGGTGAAGATGGGAAACAGTTCCAGCACTGGGTGTTTCCTGTCCCGGCTCAGCAGTGCAGGCCACAGTAGCCCAGGCTGCCTGAGCTGTGGCATGTGCATAGATTATTAAATACAGCCACAGTATTTCCTGAAAAACTACATCCATCCTCCTTTCATGCTAGCAGCATAACTCCACCTCTAACATCTTAGAAGTGTTTCAAAGCATCATTCTCTCCTTCCTAATGGTCCACATACACACAGAGCCACACTCTGGCTGAGAGAGTATGTTTAACAGGCAGCTGTCCCAAAAGCATAGGGTGAGAAACTGGAGGAGAAACTACAGGACCATAAAAGAACCTTAGACAAGTGGCATCCTTTCAGTAGGAAATGACTGGGACATGTTCGTCCCAGGAAAGATTCAGCCATTCACCTCTGGCACTCCTCTCTGCTGGGTATCCCAGCTCTGTCAAGTCTCCAGCCCTAAGCTGGTTGGAGATGGGTGTGTTTGAGAATGAGGCAGAGTTGCTACCTGCAGGTAGAAGTGCTCAGACCCTCCCTGCTACGGCCACTGGAGCTTACTAAGTTAACAAGCTTACTGGCTTGAAGTTTTATTTTTAATATGTGAAATCTGCACTGGCCTTGTTTATTGTCACCCTTGATGGCTGGGCCTGAAAGCAAACATATATCCTGCACAGGGCTGAAGGGTGCTGCGTTGCTCATGGCCACTGTATTCTCCACACAGCTGGGACCCACAGGAGCAATGAAACACCCTTTTATAACATCAGCCACCCACTGGGAAACCTAGTGCCTATGACTGACTGCACAATCCTTAAGGAAATTCAGCCATTTGCACTATAATTGGTTTATTCAGTATGAATTTCCTGCAGTGTCCACAAGGTAGTGCTGTCAGAACACCTTTTCTGCAAAAGCAGATGACAGAAAATGCTTGGTGGATAGGGAGGCAAACCTGAGGAGTTTTCCAGTGACATCCTCTCAGAAGTAAGGGTGGTGATGTTTGAGTCCTGGGGTTTTTATGGTCACACAAGAAACTCGCCAGACTTATATACACCAGGAAGCTCCTGCTGATCATTAAACAGTTGGTTCTCAGCAAGCCCCACTGTTAAATGATTGTTAATCCACACGCAGCTGAACATTTCTTATTTATTTTGGGACTCTTGTGTCTGTTGGTGATACTAGGGCAGGACAGGAACACAGCATTTTCCATCGGGATTCCACTAAGAGGGGCAGACTCCAGTCATTGTGTGGTTCTTCCCCCATCCAGGGTAGGAGCTCATGGCCTGCAGACCAGGTCTCTAAATCCTAAGGCAGATATAGGGAAAATAAGCAATTTTAGATCCACAGAGGGAAAGGAGTAGGCAATACTTTGTTCCTGGCATGGGGAAGGGCTGGATAATCCAAGAGTACTAACACCTGAAGTGGAACAGGAGTGTCTTGCTTTTGTCCAGACTTTAGTAAGGCATAAAAGCCCCTCTGGCTGTGCCATCTTAGTGTGATGCAGGCAGAGCCAAGGTCCAAGTCAGCTTTCACAGTTCAGAAACCCTCAGAGTGCTCTGCCCAACTCTGCTCCCAGAACCTAAACTGTTGAGCACAAAGTGCCCCAGCTGTGGAGGAGGATGGTGCGGGGGTTGAAGTATCCCTTCTCTAAGTGCTTGTGACTAATGTTTGCTCACATCCCTCAAAGATCCCTAACTCTTTTGCTGTCTTTCCCAGGCCAGCCCTGAAACATAGCACACAATTGATCCAGTCCAGGCTGAATAACCGGCCTCCAACATAGCTGGCATCTCCAGACACACAGCAAGGATGCAGTCCACAGATGGCAGGTGCAGAGCTGGGAGGGCCTTGTCACTTAAATTACACCCTTGATTTCAGGGGGAGAAGGTAGCTGTAAGAAAGGAGAGAGTAACAGTAGAAGGGTCCCTTTGTGATCTGATGTTTGCATAGCTGCATCCCACATTGCTGAACCTAGAGCTCACACAACTATTTTGTGCTTTTGAAGACAAATGCTGAACTGAGCTGAATAAATAAGAAACAGCAGGCACCAGCACATGCCTTACAACTGGTCCTCCCCTAACCTGCTTTTTTCCAGAGGAAGGGTCTGCAGGGCAGTGTGGGCCCAGGCTGCACACAAGGGCCATGGCAACAGACAGCTACACCTAAGCCAGATTCCCCCCATTAAGGGATCCCAACAGCATCTCAAAATTAAGAGACAAAACATATTTTGAGTGATTTTTATGTAAACATTACAAGTATAAACACTTTGAAAAGAAACTTAATCCAAGAAATCAGCCTCCCTACCAACAACCAGCCAGTCTTTAGGAGCTGTTAAACTTTACCAAAATCAGCAAGAAATATTTTTTGTAGGACAGATAAGATAATGAGATCCAAGAACATTTATTTATTCAACTTCTTAAAATACTGGTTTTTACAATCACATAGTCCATTTTCTTTCTAGAAAAGCAAAACTTGCAACAGTTCTGCAACGTTTCAAGCACATCTGGAAAAGGTTATGCATATACATAACCTCTACATGTGTATTTAGTTCTCTTAGGGAAGATCATTGTCACTAGCAAAGGGCCAAATGCCAGATATCTCGGGCAGAGACTGCAGACTCTCAGGCCCCCTACCCAAGCCTTGCAGTGGGTGCATTTTAGCACTTTGCTGAGTATCCTGATACAGGCCATGAAGAAAAAGGCTGCTGTGTTCAGTGCCCTTGGGCATGTGACCTGCAGACACCCTACCACATTTAAAACAGGAGTCATACAAACCACTGACTAACATGCAAGACAAGACAAGTGCATGCAAGATTGCTTGTGAACCAGGTTTTGCTGTAATGACTAAGGCCTCTGCCGGCTTAGCTGCTTGCTGGCTTGCTCCTCCAGTTGCATGGCAGTCCCCAGGGCATCCAGTGTTTCTGTAAAGAAAAGTAGGAGCAACAGGGTGACTGATCTGAAAGCTGAACTCTCCAGCCTAGCTGTCACTCTCAGCAGACCTCAGAGCTACACAGGACTGGGTGCTCAAACCCCCACAGGTATGCTGGTGTTACTTTCAGGTCTTTGGAAAAGCATTAGTGACAGTGCTAGTCAGATACAGCTCTAACATACCTCTGACACTGAGGAGATTTCTTGAGCTGTCGTCTACAAAGTACTTAGCTCTGCTCACAAAGGTCTCAAGATCATAGTCTGGTTTCTCTGTGATTCCCAAGAGGTAGTCAAGTTCGGTAGTCATTCTCTGTATTTACAAGGATAACAGTGATGAGAAATGGACTTTCTGAAAATTCAATTACTTTCTTCAAATCTGTCTAATAAACATAGCTGAGCTTCTACAGACCAGGAGCAGTCAGTGCTCATTAGCAGCAAGTAGAGGTTGCTATTTGGAGAGGAAAGGGAACTGGCAAAAACACTGGAATGCCCCACTATAACCAGTTGGGACAGAAAATACAGGAAAAAGTTGGCAGCGAGGAAAAAGTAACACCACTGGTACAGCATCTTGCATTTCTGCCTTCCCAGTAGCACTTGGCTACAAAGCAAGCTGCTACCAACACATAGAAGAAGGCCTGGGCTGGGTTTGCTGCTTCCCCATACCTGTCTCAGTTCTTTGAGCTGTTCTACAACCTTCTCCTCCCGTTCACTAATTTGAGCCATAACCTCTCGATAGCTGAACATGTGGGGAGAGAGTTCTTCCTCCTCATCCTTGGAGAACTGCAAGAAAGATTCCAGTTAAGAAGAGCAACTTGTTCCCAGCTTTGAGTTCTGTTTAGTGCACTGCACACACATACATTGAATTGAAGACCTGAGCTTTCTGTACTGGTCTCAGTCTCCTCAGTCTCCATCTGACTCTGAGCTTCACTACCTCCATCATGAGGGCTGAGCTCTTTCACTCTGCAACAAGACGATACATCACTCAAATTCATCTTCCATCAGTTTCTTGGCTACAGCATCACAAAGTAGCTACTGCAATCAGTTAGTGCTCAGCAAGAAACAATCAGTTGCACTTTAGAAGTTGCACAATTACCATCCCCAGAACAGGCTTATGTGGGCAGAAACCCCTGAAGACTGTGGGAAGGAAAGCCAGGAGATATTTGTGGTAAGGAAACTTTCCTGTCTGGGCACCCAGGAGCCACCCTGGCAGTTCCACTCACATCAGTTGAGCTGTGACTGAAATCCCTTCACAGCGGGTAGCACATACACTTTGTACATAGTCCCTTAGGTCTGTGTGTGCATGTGTGTGACTGTGCTACAGCAAATACGCTATGAAAGTTGCTGTCTTAGATTCTTCTGTTAAGTATTTGTAAGTTAGGCCTGTAAGTGAGCTACTGTTGTGCTTATAGTAAATTCAGTAGAATCTTAAATTATTTTAATTAGGCTATGGATAAAGTGCAGTTAAAATCCTTAGGTCTAAACCGTTGGTCGAGTCCAGGGCTATGTTTGACAAAGGGGTCACAAACATTATGACTCAAGGGGAGGGTCTCCCTCAGTCCTTTCCATCCTTACCCTTTCTTTTTCTATCCTTATCTGTTTTTTCATTCCCCAGGCTTCCAGGTAGATAATTTAAAGTTGATTTTAGTTTTTGATTGATTGATTTTATTCAATTTTCTTCTCTCTGTGCTTTAACCACCTAGTAAGTAGAGTGAACTTTGCCAACAAACTTTGTCTTTCATTTAATTTTAAACATGCTTTTGCTGCTACCTTTGCCAGTGATTCTTTGAGTGAACTAAAACACTCATTTGTGACACACATTCTTAGCACAGCCTTACACAAAGTACTACAAAAAGTAAAAGGCATGGTGGCAACCATTCAGGACAGGGAAACTCCCTACAAGAACCAGGGCAGTCTGAAGTCTAGCATGAGAGGAGATGCCTTTGAGGAAAGGAGACATTACTTATGGTTTTATGTCATCTCTTTTATGTCTCACACAGAACACCCAGGTTAGTTTCATATGAGAACTCTAAGATACTTTGCTCCTAACAACCATCCTCCAAGTTGCCAATACAAACAATACAAGAACTTGAGGTTCCAAAGGTCAAAGTAAAAGCATCTAAAACCTCTTTACAATAAGATTAGAATCCGCAGATCAGAAAGGCCATTACCTGTCAGCATATCTCAGTGTGTTTAAGGTGTACTCGCACGAACTCATGCCTGGAGAAATCATTGCTATCTGCAAACACAAAAGAAACCTTAGTGACTCTGATCTGACTTTTGCTTATTAATGCTCCTACAGATCTCACCACAGCTGGGACATTTGAGGACAAAGGTTTGGAGTTGAGACAGCCAAGTCCATTTTTCTTTATGGATTCTGTGGGACATGCCAGCATCCCTGTATTCAACTTTCCAGTCTTAGTGTGCACCTGCTGTGCTTCACCATCCACAGAAAGCAAAGCCCTTTGAGAGGATACCAAGCTCTCTTGCAGATTCACTGTAGTAAAAAGACTTCCACAGCTCTGCTTCTACTGGAGCTGGGCATAACTCATCAATTTATTATCTCACTCACCATGGGCAAGTTTCCATGAGGAAAATGTTTGGGCTTTGGGGTGTTTTTTTGTTTGGTTTGGGTTTTTTTTCTTTTAACAAGATCTAAAGCTTTCTTAATTAGAGACACCCTTGCTCTAGAGGAACATGCAGCTATTTTGTTGAATTACAGAACCTGAGCATTGCGTTTGACATGTGCATACTCACCATGCAGGTCCTTGAGTTTGTTCCTATGAAAGAGTCCCTTAGCACCTGCGTCAGCTTGCTCTCCCGAAAAGGGGTATGAGACTTGTTCTGCCCTAAAGCTCGGATGCACTCCTACGAAAAGACCAGTCTTGTGAATGCAGTATTGGCATCTCTCTTCAAACAGCTCTGCAAGCTATCAGCCAGCAATTGCTGGTAAATCCAGCAGGCTGAAGAATGGTCACATGTATTCCTCTAAGTTCTTCATAGTCTTTAAAATATACTGCAGGTATCTGACTGTCACAGGACAGTAGGTATAGCCATCATATGTCACAAAACCCCCTCCAAAAAAAAAGGTCAACTTGAATGAGCTATACCAGTGTCTGGCCTGACAAGACTGCACTACTTTCCTGGAAACATTCTAAATGGAATTATACTCTATTTTTAGGTTGCTCACATCCTAAACTAGTACTTTTTTTTCCTTGTACTGGAAAGAAATAGAACAGATAACCCCAGAGTTGAACAGAAGCCACATGTGGATTACCACTCTGCTCCAGGATCTGTAGCTCACCTTCAAAGCCAACAAGCTCTTATTGATTTCAGCACCTTCCATCCGTGTCTGCCGATCAGCACTAGATGTGTCTGCACCCCTTTCATTTCCTGCCAGATCCACCAAGGAAAATTTGCCAATCATTTGTCCTCTTTGGCGCAGTATGATTTGGAAGCAGGCATGTGACCGTGAAGAGCTGGCATTGGCAAAAGTATGCCCAGATGTCCTACAGCAAAGATGCAAACAAACCTTAGAAATGTGTCACAGACGACAACAGATCCTGACAGCACTAGATAAGACCTGTAGCCGTTCAATTAATCTCCTGGGTTTTAATCTCCTTTTTCTCCGACACATTAATACTTAAAGTTTGTGTGAATTATGGAATTTCTTCTGATATAAGAGCACAGGACTACTTGTTAAAAATAAGAACCTGCACCCTGACTATAGAAATTTAAGGCTATTTAAGCTGCCTGGCTCAATTCAGCCAGCCTACATTGGAATGCCTTCCTGAGTGCTAAAGCCTCACATGCACTTGAGCTGGGAGTCACACACACCTTCAGCACACCACATGTCATTTTCCTAATGCATCTGCCATTATACAGTAAGCTCAGCCAAGCTCCCCACTAAACAGCATTAGCTGTGCTAGCACATTACAATCATGGTAAATCCCCTTCTCCAGTCAAGCTGGCCTGGCACTTCACCTCTGCTGTGCAGCTGCACCTGGCCCATCACTGCAAGGCATAGAGTAACATCTTTTAATTTAAATCTCCCTGTGACCTTCACTATAATTCATTCCCTGAGAAAGCTGGCAGGCTCACTGTTCCACCCTTATCCCTACTACTGAGGAAAAAGGAGGCAGTAGTCTGAAATGTAAAAACAGTTCATGACTAAATTGCCAGCCAAAAAAGGATGCACAGAATGCTGAATAAGCTTTTAGGATGTGCATATTTGCCCACACGGTGCAGTACAGAAGCCAAGGAGCTCTCATTTACCTATGAACATTTCCACAGCAGTTGCAACTTAACTGAAACAGATAACACGTGGTAATACAGATTTTGGCTCCCAATTAAAGATGCCAGTACAATGGCAGAGCTGCCCCCACCACAGCCTTTCCTGCCATGATGATGCACCAAGCCTACAGCTGTCCCTTGCCACTTGCTTTCAAGGATTCTTTAGACAAGATTCCTGAACAAAATGCAGTATTTTTGTTGCCCATTGGAATAGTTCATCTGGCCTGCAGTTAAGCCAAACCTTTTTTGCAACTATGGTTCATACCAGCTGCTGTTCCTTGATCTTACAAGCCCACAGGGATTACTTGTATTCCTGTAAACTAGCTGATACTTCTAGAAAGCACCAAGGCAGCCACCTCCTCATGGGGATGGTTTCTCTTATTGGCGTTCCATGAGGACATATGAACAAGGAGCTCTGACATTTTCTATGGAAGGCAGGTGAACCCATCCCTTCTAGTCCTTTGTTGTGTAACCATTTCCTGGTATTCCTGCAGAGGTGCTGCTCAGTGCCCTTACTGGGAACAACAAGCTTCTGTTTAAATCTCAAAGCACCAGCTACAGGCATTATATGTTTTTCTAAACATGGAGATGCAACAGGACATGACTCCTCTCATAGGTTTTAAGTCACCAAACCTGCAGGCACTGCCAATTGTGATCATTTTGATGACATCCTCAGCACAGCCAACTGGTCTTTCTTGGAGACCAACAACCTGGACCTGTTGCTTGCCATCCTCCAGGACTCGAAGCTTGGCCTTCTTATTCAATAGGTCAAACACCTATATTTAGGCAAAAAGATTGAGGCAAACCTGAACAAGTACTCCTTGTAAGTATTTTTTCCTGTCTTTATACAAAGCTGTATATAAACAGCATCTTTAACATAGACTTCAAATTCAATTCCAAACACACCAATAAAAACAGAATACATAGAACTATAGAAAGTATTACGTTTGACTCAGCTACTTATGAAATATTCAACCTAAGAAATCAGGTCAAAATTTAAAAATAAAAAGTCTTACTTTTCCATTGTATATTTCAAAGAAAGTGACATAGACTTCCAGATTCTGACTCCTGTACCTGGGCTGGTTTAGGAGGAGGAAGACATCTTGTGCTAGTGAGGAAAGACAGAAGTTCAGTTAAAACTGAAACACATTCTAGTTGCTACTTAATCTACTTTCAAACACTGCGTAGCTACAAGGCAGTGTCTAGCACTGAGTGACAGTCGTCCAAACAAATTATAACAATCAGTGCTGTGCTACCATCTGGAGAACAGATTCAGCAGCATCCTTACACAGGGACTGAAAACAGGGAAATACAGGAGTTTCAACTGCTAATGCCATCCAGAGACAACAATCTTTACTGCTCTGAGGTAACACTGGAATCCTGTTTTGGACAGGCCTGAAAAAGTCACGTGTTTATGTTTCAAATGCATCTTGCAGAAAGTCTAGAAAACATGCATCCCTGAACATCTGCACTGCTGAGGTTTGGAGACAATATACCAGATTAGTTGACCCTGTGGCTGGATCCAGTGCAGCTTTTCATTAAGCTCCAGACTTTGAAGCTGAGCTGAAAAGCAAAGATTCCTTCCAAGCCAGTAATAACTATTTTTCAGAGATCAGCCAATAGTTGTTCCTGGTTCAGCTGCCTTGCTGCTGACTAGGTTCACACTGTCTTTCTAAAGGGAAGGTAAAGGTCAGGTTTCATGGTACTTTCCAGGCATTATATCAAGGAGGAGCTTTTAAGCATCCATTTTCTGAAATAATTTTGGACATGCTAGGGTTTTTTTGCATTTAAGGCTTATAGGACAAAACACAATACATACATCCTTTTGCATAACAAGTTTCATATCACAAATGGGTAGAGCTGTGTTGTACTCAGATATGTCTGAGACAAAACCAAAGCAGAAGAATCAAAATTAAATGGTTCAGCCCAGCAAACACCTAATTAGAAAATGTGTCATCTATGAATCAGAAACAAGTATCCTGGTGAGCTCAGTATGGATGTAGACACTTACAGGCTAGAGGAAAAATATTTTGTGAAATGAATGAAAAAATCATACCTCCTGCCAACACCAGCTCTTATTATTGAAAACACAAATACTTTACGTATCTTCTACTGGACATTTTTAAAACAACCGTACAAAACCAAATCTAGTTAAGAAAAATAAGAATTAATTTAATTTTCGTATCTGTAGAAGAATCAACTTACAGGCAAAAGCATATATGCCCTTTGAGGCATTCTGGGTTCTCCCAGAGAAGTCTCCCCCCATAGTCTGTGAAGAGAAAAGGCCAGAGGTCAGGCATGGCACCAACGAGTCGGCCTATCTGTTCTTAGTCCCAAAAACAGGCTAGGAAGTTGCCATAGATAAGCCCCAATGGCAGCAAGATTACTGGATCACAGTGCCAAATTAGTTTGCAGCTTCCCTGTCAGTTCAGAAAGAAGATCTGGCCTACACAAAGCAGTGCAGCTGTAAGGCTCTGGGGTGCAGAGTCAAAGCAGTAGTTCCTCCAAGGAAATTGCTTTGACAGTGCAACTAAACAGCCTCTAGTCAGAAGAGACAAAGCTTCATTTGTTAGGATCTAGGCTGAATAACATTTTCACAGCTACTTGCAAAAGTTAACATGACATGAAAATACAAATTTAGAGCAGACAATTTTAACTTTTTTGACCAAAGTATTGTTAATCATAAGAATTTTCAGTTAGTGCTATCCTAGTGACTTGCTCTACCACTTATTTAAAAGACAGCTCAATCTCACAACACATTCTCAATCTACCAGAGTTTAATGTGCAGCACTCCAGTCTCAAGGTACAGCTGTTGTCTCTGCACTAGTTCTGCCCCAGGACTGGGAAGGGAAAGTAACTTCACCTATGATTTTAGTGCATCACAGCTGTATTCCTGTAATGATGCTCAGGTAAGCAGGTTTCCCTGCCCTTCCCAGTGCAATGAAGGCAATCTGTGTTCAAACTTCTATAAAGCTCCAACTTTTTGTCTGGATTACTGGAAAAGATCTACCAGATCACTTAAATATTTATGTGCATCAAGAGGCTTATTCTTATATAATTGCTGAATTCTTTGGAATGCCTCCAAGCTCAAAGTACAGGATAGACAGCAGGCTTTGTCTCAGATGTAGGCTAACAGCCCCACTTTACAGACAGGAGTTAAACAGCAACAAGCAATTGAGGCAAGGAATAGGCATGACTAAAACTGACATATCATGACATCCTAAATCTTTGAAAAGCCAGCTTTTTTCTAAAGAGAAAAAAAATCTTTTTCTATTTCTTATTTCTAATTCTCTTTTTTTCTAAAAGGATTTTTCCTAAATCTTTTGAAAAGCCAGTACGATTTTCCTCACAACCTCCAAGGAAACCCACTAGTACATAAAGCTACAGAAAAGGAGTTAACATCTTACAAAGTATTACCTTCAAGACAATAAAAACCAAGATCAAAACTTCTTACACACAACCCTACTCATGCTCAAACATCAGGGAGCTTTGAAATACTCTATCAAAGCTAGAAAATTTGAGACCTTGGAGAAAAACTTACATGTGTCTTCCCACTGCCTGTCTGGCCATACGCAAAGCATGTCGCCTTCCCACCCTCAAAGATGGTCTCTACAAGAGGTCTAGCAGTGAATCTGAATATTCAAAAGATGAAAAACAGTTAAGGCAAATATTTCATACACTGCTTCATCATCATCAGTTTTAATGAGAAAAGAAACTAAGAAAAAAGCAAATCCTTAGGCAATCAGCAAGGCTATGCCAAAAATAAGCCTTAGACTTTTCAGTCCTTCGGCTTCCTTCAAAAAGGATTCTAATACTTATTTCAAGTAACAGTTTCTTTAATCTTAGATGCCATGTAGCCATAGCTCCATGTTTTTATCTGAAAGTCATTTCCAGTGAGCAGTAAGCATTACCTGTATACCATTTCATTTGAAGAAGTTTCATCAAATGAAAAGTCAAATCTAAATGTCTGGGTTTCAAGGTATTTTGTTAGGTCCACTTTCTGCTTTGGCTCATGCACCATCAGGACACACTTGCTCGGAACAGTAACCACATCACATTCCTTTTTTTGAAGTTCTGTTAACAGAAAAGACCTTTAGTTTTAACGAAAATGAACAAAGTCAAACTGTTCAAGACAGCTGTTTGGTCAGTACACTCACCATGCTTATTGAGAGGGCGCTTTCTCACACAGACACAAATCCTGTGCTCTTCTATCTAAAAGAAAAGTAAGAAAATAAGTAATTAGTTCCCAATTACACTCACTCTTTATTACAGAGAGATCCAATGCTCCCTCACATCCATTTTTCTATACGCTGATCCGTTGCTCCTGCGCCAACCCATTCATGCAGGGATGTCAGTCTTAAAGTGCATTCAGTGCAAAAGCAACAAAACAAATAATTTACCTTTATGCAGCATTCTCCAACAGATAAGGTGGAACTGCTTTCCAGCAAAATTTATGATATCAATACTGCAGCTATGATCAAATAATTAATCAGACAAATTAATATTTTCATTTACCCCAGAGGTTTTTGGTGACCTGGAGTTTTTTACTGAGGTAGCAAGTTGAGCTATTTATGCAGCACAGCTACATGTCAGATGAGTTAGGAAGTGCATATGCCATTTGGTGAGACAGAAGGCAAAGGTAACAAGCTGTTCTCCTCTCATACAGTGGTATGTACACAGGGTTTTTTAATGGCTGTGTACTGACCAAGCCAGGGTTCTCTATTTTTCAACCTCTACTTTTGCTCCTCCACTTTTTGATCTATTTAAAACTGCTTAACATATTACTTACTTATAGTAACATGTTCTGTAATAGGTCAGACCATTTTAATTTATACCTATTCCTACAACAATGGCTGTGCCACTTACAAACTGATGGTCACATATCATTGCATGATAATTGTTGAACCACAGGCTCTTCACTACTGACACATGCAAAGTAAAACAAGACAGCTTAGCCCTAAATAGGGGAGGCAAGTGACATCACAGATAGCACCAACTTCCTCAAGCTCACAGTATGCTCAGAGAATTTCCAAGGTGTGGTGATGCACCAACAGCTTGATGCCAACATTTGCAGTAAAAAATAGAGAAGTCTGTCTACAGGATGCAGTTAGTAGCCTCAGGATTTACTTACTGGATCACTTATAGATATTGGCTGGCAGTTTAAAGTTGCTCTGAATTCTTTAATCATACGTGCAAACTCCCAGTTTGGACAGGTGCTGTCAAACTCCTGCATGGAAAAACCATGGATGTGAATGTAATTGATCTGTTACAGCAAAAAAGGCCCCAGAGCCTATTAAACAAGCAGCTGTATACAATTCAAAGCATTTTACAAGATTCACAGCTTTCTGAAACCAGAATCAATCCATCCTTATGTACAGCTTTCTAAGAACAAGGCCTGTCCAAAACATGTTTTGATATCAACTACTGTACTACAATGTCCTATAGAATTTCCCCTTACAAGTGTATTGTAGAGTACTCCACCTGTGCTCGTTTTAGCCTGACTTCACTAATTTGAGCTCTCTTTTCTTCTCTCTTGCTTCTCATTTTCTCCATCTCTTTCACAATGTTAGATCTTCTTCGAACTAGATAAAATGAAAACAGTTCCTTGGATTAAAATTTCATACTAGGTTTTAAACACAAGACAAATACTTCCACTTTTCCAGGTTGCTGACAGACTAGCTCATACAGAAAACAATCATCTTCAGAAGGATGGCCATGAATTTTGCTGCACTTCCTTCCCAAACCAGGCCTAACTATCACAGAAACTGCCTCAGAAGTCACACTACCACCCTAAAGCAAAGGCAGCATTTCTGAGGCAATACCACTATAACAGAATTATACATCTGTAATAAAAAATGATCAAGATATTCTGTCTTGCTGCCAAAGTCACCTTTTCAAAGCTTTAGTCTCTGAGTACACAAAGCAGCAATCACATAGTGATTCACCGCTGACTAATGAGTCAGTCTTTATCCACTGCTCCCTGGTACCTGGGCTCTCTGAAGAGCTCGCTCTAGCAGCAGGCAGATGATTTTCTGTATTTCCATTTACACTTGACAGTGAGGCTTCTGGAACACAACCCAGCCTGCTAGCCCTGGTTTGGCCAGCTGCAGAAAGAAGCCAGACCAAAACCAATAATTAGATTGCAAATATCAAGAATAATTTTGTAATTTATAAAGCCTCAGACTACAGGCATTTCTCAACTCCTGTAGGAGGAGAATTATCTAAAACCTATGGTAAATGTGCAAGTAAACTTTTAAATCCTTTGCCAATCACCAACTTTTATGTAATGCTGCCCAACCAACTAGACATGAATTTAGTATCAAACCTCTTATTTCAGTGTTTTTGTAGAACTTAACACGCAAGGCATGCCCTCAGCTATTCATACGGTAGCCTAGTAAAATAAATAACTACAATTTTGTAATTCAAGGAGGCTCAAGTTCTTGTTTTACTCAACTGGTATAGGTAAAACTATTACCGGTACAGTTAGAGGGTGTGTTGTCAGCAGTGTTAAGGCACTTCTCTTCCCACTCTAGCCCCATGAATACCATTTTATGCCATTAAGCAGATACTAAATCCACCTAACTTGCCCAACCACAGCTCTCTGCCTAAGAAAGTACATCATCATGCACAACAGTGTTCCCAAAGTCTGTTGGAAAACATTTCAGGTAGGAGCCCTGGATATTTGCACAGTGGCAGAACTCTAGGTCTCTCATTTTATCTATGAAATAGTTCAGGTTGCTCTCCCACTGGGATTTGCAGTTTGAGTAATTAAATGCACACAAAGTGAAAACTCTTCCACATTAAGAATTCACTAGGATGTTTCTCCACTCACCAGGAACTGATGAATATCTTCTAGTTTGCAAAGAAGTGCAGGGATCTACTGCCATCTCACTTTCCTGGAAGCTGCATTGGGATTCTGTGATAGCAGATATCCTGGAACGGCCACGCACAGCTTTGGAAACAGGAACCCAGGGACACTCAGACACTTGCAATTAATCAATTGCTCACAAAGTACAGAGGAGTGGAGAACAAGCTGTGGTTAAAAGGATCTTTTCCATTAGCAAAGTGCCGGACAAAGCAGTGCATGTGGGTGAAAAGCGGTTAATAAACCCATCACTACAGAAAAGCAAACAGTTCATTCCAGATTTGCAATTTCTGTGAATTTCTTTCAGATTCCACTAAGGATTCACATAAGGATATGGCAGTTCCAGCACCTTAATACCTAGGAAGGAGGAAGTGTCAAGTCAGAGAACCACTAAATCCTCTGAAGCCTCACACTTGCAGGGCTGTATGAATTAACTCTTTGATGGCGGCAAGAGTACAGCAGCCTGGCAACGGGCAGCACTGTGCCCACCCACATACAGGCTGTGTGTGGTGCACAGTAGGCTGGAAGCGCCATTGCACTACATTCAGCTAAAAGACCCTGTAAAACCACAACAGCAAATCTTTGAAAAAGGTCCCTTTGTAGGCAGTCTCCATTTTCACATGCCAAGGTATTTCTTTCACTGAGATCAAGTACTTTACAAAGCTGCCTAGGGGAAGGATTGGAATGTTTACCGCAATAGATTTGTTAAAAAAAGCAAATCTGATATGAAAAAGAAAGTGTGATGCAAGCTAGAACTCCCTTCACCTCTCATGACCAGCAATTATTAGAATTTATCCAGAACTAATCACTATTATTTCAAAGGACACCAGATCTGTTGGAGACCAAGGGTCCATTTCAATTCTGAATCAAATTCCTTAGAACTATACCCAAAATTCATTGCTCGTGATCCTGTTAACTCTTTACCTTGAATCTTCTGCTCATGTGCAGAGACATTAGATGTGACTGCTGCAATTTTAGAAACAAAAAGCATCAGTTTCATTATACTCAGAAAGGGCATTTTATTCCATTTTCTCTTGTCTCACATGCCCAGACCTGATCTCATCTCACACTCAGCAGCACTGTTTCTATAAATGCTGGTGCTTCTGGACAGGCAGATTAACTGGAGGATTCATTCCATGTAAATGGGTTTAATTCAAGTGATTCTTGTATGTGAGGATATTCAGCATCCTCAAGAATTCCTATTGATTTGTGAGACTGAGGCAATATCTATTTCTTAATTAATTCTGAAAGCACTGCTTCTCTCCTTTCCTGAATAAGATGGAGACAGACACCTGCTGATCTTCTTTAATTTGTTTAGTCTAAGAACAAGCCTGAAGCCAATGTTAGCTTTCTAATTGGTGCAGTGCAGAGTTTGCAACAGGACAGATACTCTGATACTCCCAGGGCTTTAGCTAGTTCTAACAACAGAAATTATTTGATGAATACTGAAAATACTGCTGCTCTTAAGCGCTGAGTAGGTCTTTAGGGACAAGACTGTGCCAGTAGGACAGGCAACAGATATTTTAAATATGCAATTAGATTCTATACTTCAGGAGAGCTGCGACCTCTGCAAGGACATCTTTCCCTCAATCAGTGACTGGATTAACACACCTTGTGCTTTCCAGCTAGCTATCTAGTTCTATTAACGGACCTATATATAGACAGACATGACTTTACTACATCATTTTGCTTGTCCGTTCACAAAATTTATGGAATTCTCTGAATTTGAGAAAGATCAGGATACTCCAGTACAGAGCAACTTCTTACACATTAGGATTCTTGGACAACTCCTGCCTCTCTGATGCCAGGGAATCTGTACTGTTGTCTTCTGGGACCAGCTTCCCTGTTTTGCATTGCACGCAACAGAAGAGGCCAGACAAGCCCAGGTGTTTTGTTTACAGCTCAACTGAATGGAGACGCACAAGTTTTGGCTAACTATGCAATTTAAGAGAATCATTAAACTAATAATCATTCAACCTCAGTATCATACAGTGTATTACAAATAGACAAGTAATGCTGCCATTTGCAATTCAAAAAGCCTAAAGAGTCAGTTTTAAAAGCTAAGAAAGGTAGAAAATAGGCATTTTCTAACTCCTGACACCTCAGGAAGAACAGTTTCTTAGCTATCTCACACTGACATCTCTATCTATTCTTCTGGCTTTGTTCAACACATTGTACTGACATGCAGTCAGGGAGCTGGGCACATCAGCTAGAACTTCATCTGCCTGCTCTGAAACATCTCCAAGCATAAAGCTCTACTTGTATGCTAGGGAGACTGATGAGGAGACATACATTTGTCACCACAATTTCTTTCTTGTTGTTTCTACTCTCATTCTGACACTTTAAATCTTAATAATTGCCACTTAACTTCTGTTGTTTGTGGCATTTTCAAAGCTCCACACAGAACTTTAAAACTCACTACAACAGCAACTGCCTAGTGACATTTACAGCAGGGAATAACTACAGCAATACTGCAGAAGCAGAAAACATATCAACAAACCCCAGCTCACAGGAACAGAACAGCAACCTATTAGGAGAGTTCCTGCTCTCAGGAGTCCAAAACATTGGTATGAGACAGTATCCTCTTTGTTAGCACTGCCTGAATGAGCAGCCTTATGATGCACTAAAGTACAATATTATACAATGAAAAACCAGCACAATTCCACAAGGGTAGAGCAGAGAGACAAAAACATTTTCTCACCTTCCCGTGGAGCAGGAATTTTTGAAAGGGTTGTTCTACGCTTCTGTTTCTGAAAAACAAGGAATGCTGTAAGCACTTGGAGTAAGCAGCAAACACCTAGCACTGCTCTTCAGGGCAACATCAATACAACAAGAATTTCTGACCAAAGCCTGACTATGAGCCAGAAAAGACAAGTTAGAGATCTAAAACTTTAAGACCGAGAGTATTATATATAACAAGACCTATGCATCAGTACCCTAGAAGAAACTAAACTACTTTAAAGCACTTACCTGTAGAGTTACATTGTCTTGCAAAGGAACATTCTCTTTCACATCAGCAGGAGGTAGTTCTAATAATTCAGGATTTATTGTAATCACATCATTAATATCAACCTGCAAGAACAAAGGCAGGATTTTACATAGTAGACTACTGCTGCTACCACTTAGGGATTGTTTTTTTCTAATCTGGACTTTCAGGGAAGGCAAACAAACCTGACCCACTGCCTGCCAAATGTTACGTTAAAATTGCTTGGAAGAGCAAAACATTAGCTCCTATTCCATTTGAACAATCTAGTACATCTAAATACACCAGGCAAAGTGTGCTAGTTAAGCCATTTACCTTCATCTGCCAAACACCACACAGCTCTGCAGGTGCCATAGAACACTTCTGAAGAGAAGGGCAAAGCCCATTTGGCATCCCCTGCTCTAATCTCCCACTGCTAATCTTAGTAAATCTCAGCAGCTCTATGACTTCTGTGCTAGGAGAGCATAAAGTGTTTACTGTGTGATTGTGCTTACCAAGATACACGTCAGAGAGCTGCTTAGACTCTGGGAAATGAAGGATTCAGCATTTAATCCACAACTTAATTCACCTGTATCTTCACTTGGTACTGCAAACGACTTCACCCAGAGCCAGCTATCACTTCCTGAGTGACCCTCATGTGAAATCATAATCCTGCCTTCACGTCATCATGGGGCACCCCAGCAAAGGCAGGGATAAGGCAGGCTGGAGCACAAATACCATAACTCAGTCTCTATTCTGTTTTTCAAAACTATCCCTGCTGAAGAGATTGAAAGCACCTGTACATGAAAATTCCAGCAGCTTGCAACTGGAATTCACCTAACAAGGCAACACAAGCACCACCAAGTTGTTCTTGAGTTTTCAAGTAACGTTGGAATTATTTAAATAAGAGTCCATGAAAACAGAAGAAAGCAAGTATGTGAACCTGTCTAAAATGTGAAAATACCACTTTCTACTGTAAGAGAAGTAATCTCAGAAGTCTAACTCATATGGAATTAGTTAGCAGCTAACTGGAAAGTGAATTAGCTCAGAAACAGGTATGTGGATGATATAAGTGTATGTAAGCATATGCACAGCATATATACATAAGCACATAAGGAAATTGCTGGATTTTAAAGTACCTTCCTAAAGATTTAACATCTTAACGCATACATGCAGTTTAGCCAAGAATTATATACAAATCTGTATATTTTTTATATTTGAATGCAGCAGGTACATGCACAGAGTAAGATTTGGTTTCAAACAACCAGCCAATAGCAACTTTTAAGACTTTTGCTGAAATCCAGAGTCTGCACATTTCTAGAAACACTACAAGGACAAGTACATTTGCTGAGTATCAGACTTTTTTAAGTGTCAGGATTTCAGCCACATCACCTTCAAATGCCCCAGACTCCACTCTCTCCCATCCCATATTTATTTCATATTGCCGTAAAGATTCAGGAAATCAATCCCAGCCCTGTTAACACAGCACCTTATTAGCAAGAGATTTTAAGGAAAACCTGAAGGCCATAGCATAAGATATGGAAAGCCAACAAACAGGCCACAGAGCTAGAAAACTGGAATCTTAGGACATTCAGCATCAGTCAACAGCGTGAGAGGCCCAAAACCTCCTTGATCCCGCTGAAAAGCAAAGGGTGCAGCTTTTGCACTGCAGCTCTCGCACCTTACCTTAGCACATCTAGAGCATTGCTTTCATTACGTATAAAACACGGAGAGCACAGGGGGAGCTGCAGCAGCGCAGACAAGCGCTGCCCACCCAGGAGGGCAAAAGAGCTGGGCCACTCCTGACGAGCCTCAGGCTTCCTGGGGCTCACCCCGCCAGGGCGCGGGGGCGTTGGAGCACCAGGGGAAAGAAGGGGCCGCGAGCAGCCATCACTCACCTCCTTGCCCTTGGTGGCACCGCCCTCAGACCACTCCACGGTCACGCAGGAGTGCTCCACGTTCACTACCTTCACGGTTGCCTTATGGATTAAGCCTAGAAAAAGCCACCATTAAGCCCAAACCTGGCCTCCCCACGCCGCCCGCACTCCCGTGGGCGGCAGTAGCCAGGACCCTACAGACTCCCCATTCCCAACTCCTCACCATTGCTCCGCTGGATGTTAATAACGGCGCCGGGATGGACGTTGCGGTAGAGGCGGGAGTCCATGGCGCAGGCACAGGAACCGCGTCCCACCCCAGCAGCGAAACACCCGCTCGGCAACCGCCGCCGGTTTAAACCCCGCGCGCCGGCGTGCCGCGGGGGCTGCCGGGAGTCCCCGCGGGACTACTTCTCCCGGCAGGCCACGCTGCGGGGCGTGGAGGGAGGTGTGGTCTCAGGGAGCGAGCAGGGCTGCTGCTCCCGGGGAAGGGAGGTTGGGGCGATCGGCCCTGCTCCGTGAGGGTGGCTTGCGGTGGGTGGAGGCACCGCTCCCGGGAAGGATGCGGGATGCTCCAACCGCGGTCGGGCAGGACAAGCTCGGAGCTAGTAGAATAATGAGTTGCGGCTGCAGACCTCTCCGGAGCGACGGGAAGGTAGTTATTGTTTGGAGTACAACGGCAATGAAACGGTGCCAGGGCTGTTAAATCTCCTTCACTGAGGTACTGAGACTTTATCTATTTTTAACCAGAGTAGGGATAGCTCCATTAAAATGGAGCCTCAAAAAATTTCTCGACACTCGTGCCTGTTCCTCTCCACGGAAATCTTTAGTAAAAGGCGAAAGATTTATACGATCTGAAGAGAAACCAGAGTATACTGGGACGCTTTCCCCGATGCGGCCCTTGCCTGCTCCCCCTCCGCACAAGTCAGGGCGACGCTCACCCCGCCGTTTCTGGCCCCGTATCCCCGGCCCGGCCGCGCGGGCGCACACGTCAGGCAGCCCCCACAGCCCGGGCGGGAGCGGCCGCGGCCGCAGCGCTGGACAGCCGCGGGACCGGACACCAGCGGCACCGCGGGGCACCCTGGGTATGCAAATCAGGCCGGTGGCGGGGCGGAGTCAGCTTCAGCAGGGCTCACTGCCCCCGTCGTGCTTTAACCCTATCTGGGCACCGCGGAGCGCCTCGTTCACTGCCTCATCCCGCGGGAAGGCTAGAAATGAGAAACTCATAGTTTGAGACTAAGGAGTTTAATAGTTAAAGCAAAATAGTATTAAATTAAAATTTGTAAGGAAAACAAAATAGAATCACTGAATGGTCTGATTTGGAAGAGACCTTAAAGATCATCTCGTTCCTATCCCTGTGCCATGAGCAGGCACACCTTCTACTAGACCAGATCACTCAAAGCCCTATCCAACCTGGTCTTCAGCAATTCCAGGGATAGGGCAGCCACAACTTTCCTGGGCAACCTGTTCCAGTGCATCGCTACCCTCACAGTAAAGAATGCCTTTCTAATCCTCAATCTAAATCTTTCCTCTTTTAATTTTAAAATATTCTCTCTTGCCCTATCACTACATGCCTTTGTAAAAAGTCATTCTCCCTTTTTTTATAGGGCCCCTTTAAGTATTGGAAGGCCTCGATAAGATCTCTCCAAAGCCGTTTCTTTTCCAGGCTCAACAACTCCAGCTGTCTCAGCCTGTCTTCACAGGAGAGAGGCTCCAGCCCTCTGATCATCTTCATAGGCTCCTCTGGATTTGCTCCGACATATCTATGTCTTTCCTGTACTGAGGACCAGAGAGCTGGATTCACCAGTAAAAGGGCAGAATTGCCTCCCCTGACCTGCTGCCCAGGATGCAGTTGCCTTTCTGGGCTGCAGCTGCTCACTTTTGGTTCATGTCCAGCTTTTCACCCATAAGAACCCCCACTTCCTTCTCAGCAGGGCTGCTCTCAGTGGGTTTTCCAGTCTATGTTCTCCAGTTCTTGTGTCTGGGATTGTCCAGACCCAAAGGCAGCATGGGGCACTTGGAATTGTTGAACTTCATGAGGTTCTTGTGGGCCCAAGTTTGTCCAGGTCCCCCTAGATGGCACCCAGGCTCAAGTGATGAGTACTTCACCTTGTACTTCAGGTGTGTCACCCACACCACTCACCTTGCAAACTAGCTGTGGGTGTACTTACTCCCACTGTCTGTCTCATTGATAAAGATATTAAAAGCCCAAGACACAGCCCTGAGGCACAGCGTAGCGTTTGTCACCTGTCTCCACGTGGATATAATGTCTATGCCCACAGCACCCTGGCTACACCCAAATTGTAGTAAATAAGTTGCTGTTTCAAATTTTTTTATTTATATTGTTACTGTTACAAAGTTTTATTAAATACGCCGTTGCCCCCACTTTTTGTAACTTTCCGTCGGGTGCCACTCCCGCCGCCTCTTGTAGCAGTTGCGACGGCGACTGAACGAGCACGGTCGGGGCAGTGCCGGCCCGGGCTGCCCCCGCCCGTGCCTCCCCCAGTGCCCCCCGCGGCCCCGGACCCCGGCATGAGCAGCCCGGGCTGTGCCCGCCCCCGCCTCCCCTCTTTGTAAACGGCTGCTGCGGCGGCTAGGCAGATCGGGACAGACCCAGGCTGCTGCTGCTGCTGCCGCCGCCGTACCCCCGGGGTGGCTCCCGGACCCCACCGGCCCCGAGTCCCCAAATGATCGTGGAGGACCCCATAATCACTTACGCTATCTTACACACGACCTACAAGTTTACTTCTACCCGTGTACTCCCGCCAGAGTTTCCCAGTTTTATTTCATTCATCTGCTTTTAAACCACAATAGGGGTAGCTCCACCGAAGTGGAGCCTCAAAAAATTTTTCGACACTCGTGCCTGTTCCTCTCCACGGAAATCTTTAGTAAAAGGCGAAAGATTTATACGATCTGAAGAGAAACCAGAGTATGCCCTTTAGCGCCCTCGCACACAGACCCTCCCACAGCTGTCCCTCTCGAGGACACGGCGACTACCCGGCGTCCTGCTTGGATCGCCTGCCGTTCCGGACTGGTACCGTGGCACAGACCTGGATCCAGCCCGCGCCCGGACGCAGCAGCCCCGGGGAGCAGCGGCGGAAAGCGCGACCGGAGCCGCTCCGCCGACGCGCGATGCACCCTGGGTAGGGAAATAAATCTGAATACTAATGCAGGCTATGCTAATGACCAGAGCGCTGCAAATCGGGCATGCAAATGATTCAGAATACTAATGTACATATGCTAATAAGGCTATCACGACCCGCAGCCCGTGTGCGCGAGGACTGTTGCTCTCGCTCAGCCCCGCCGCGGGACGCCGGGCCCTGGGCTTCCCCCCCGGGCGTTCGCGCGGTGACCCGCGGGACAGGAAGGACGGGCCTGCGGCAGACAGACCCCTGACAATGCCTGCTCCGTGCCGGGCCCGCGGGGCAGACCGCCCCCGCAAGCCGTCGCCATAATCCGCCGGCTCTCCGCGGCGCCGCCGCGCCTCCAGGCAACGACGTGCGCCTCGCCCTAGCAGCGTGGTGACGTCACCGCATCGCGAGAGCTCGCCCCGCCAAGCCGCCCCGCGAACTTCCGCCCCGCCTCTTTGCGCCGGTGCCGCACCATGGGTGAGTGGAGGGGGCGCAGGCCTGCCGACATCCGCCGCCATCCGCCTGCTGCGCCACCGCATCCGCCCCAGTCCCCCACCGGGTGGCAAGCGGGGGGTGCCACCGGCCTTCGCCGTCCGCCGTAGGGGGCGGCTGCCGTAGTGCCGAGCCGCTGGCGGGGGGAGGGTAAGCGGCCCCAACATGGCGGCTGGTGGATGATGGGGGCGGGCGGCCTCGTCTCGCCGTGCCTCTGATTTCCTGCAGATCCCGAGCGCTAGGCTTGCTCCCGGTGTCTGCTGCAGATGAACAGAAGCGGGTGAGGTGGAACAGTGTTCAGTGGACCCAGCAGGAGGGGGTGCAGGGTGGCGTTGTGGAACACTGAGCAAATTGGCAGCTTGTGCCCTTGCGGGAGCTGGCATGTTCTGTAGAGATGGTCAGGAGAGCAGGCTGAGTTGATTTGGGGTGTCTGTCGCAGGGGCTCAGCGGACAGGTGGGATGGGGGTCCCTTCCTATAGCGGACCTCCCACATCCTGCCAGTAGGATAGGATGATTGCTGTAGTGTGCCTGGCAGATCGGTATCGGGCGCTTCCCAGAGAGTGCCCAGCACACGAGGTGCGTTGGGAGGCAGCTTCCCAAAGAAGGCGCGGAAGAGGGGGGGTCTGTCAGCTTCGTATAACTCTGCTGGAAGGGATGTGTTTGGAGCAGATCTGAGTATCAATGATGAAGCTTCTCTAACTGCTGCATAAGGCTGAGTGCACTGTGCGGATACCAACCTTGGAGAGCTGAGGACTCAGAACCGTGCCCTGCTGCTGCAGCCAGTTGGGCTCGTGGCACCCTCTGACCACTCTGCTCTCCATTCAGGTATCTCCAGGGACAACTGGCACAAGCGTCGCAAGACTGGGGGCAAGAGGAAGCCCTACCATAAGAAGAGGAAGTATGAGTTGGGGCGACCTCCCGCCAACACTAAGGTGAGTGCTATTAGAGGTTTAAATACCTGCTGTTTGGTGTGGGGTTGAATATCTGACTCTACTTATCTAAAAGGTGGTATTTGCCCCTGTGCCGATGGAAAGCAGTGATACGTTTTTGCAATAAGAGGCAATTGGAGTGATGAAGTTTTCACCTTAGGTAGATGCAACAGACCGTTCTGGTCATTCAGTGTATCTGCCGATGCTGGGGTTTGTCATAGTTACACTGACCACATTGCCTTCAAGGTTAGGACTGTGCTGGGCTCCTGTGAGGGCCATGCAACATTCCAGCACCAACGGCAGCCTGGTCTTTGTTTCTGACTGCAGATTGGCCCACGCCGGATTCATACTGTGAGGGTTCGTGGGGGAAATAAGAAGTACCGAGCGCTTCGGTTGGATGTTGGCAACTTCTCCTGGGGGTCAGAATGTAAGTATGTCGTGAGCCTGCTGCATGGGAGGAAACCTGCGCTGGTCTACGGTACTGCTGCAGCGTAGAAGGACGCAAGTGTGGATTTGTGGGCTTGGATTGAACATCCTGGAGCTGGCAGCTGAAGCAGCATGCATGGTGATGATGATAACTTTGACCTTATGTGGCCTTAGGGAACTTGGATTTCCACTAAGTTCACCATGATAGGAGTGTCATAGTTACACTGAGTGACGTGCTTACCTTAACGTCCTGTGGGGGAGAGGGGTTAAAGAGGGGCTGAAATCCTAAATATGAGTAGTTCTTCATAAATGCAAGTTTTGTTCATCAGTGAATATGGGTACTAAAAGTTAAATGATGTGCAACAGAGAAAGGTGCTGAGGATGCTTGTGAGAAGGCCTGACCCTAGGACAGTGTTAAATTAATTAGCATGTGCAATTTCATATTTCTGCTTTGCTAATCAGAAGTGGGAAGCCCAGAAGCAAGAGGGGGATTCTGTGATATTTCCCCTGAGCAAGGTTGGTTTTCTTTGCTTTACAAACTGACAACAGTATCACTTGAGCCTGGGTCCAATCAGTGTTGCTGAGTAGGATGGTAAAGCAGCAGTAAGGAAGGTGATTAGGGTTAGTGACCTGCGTGGTGTGAGGGGACACAATGTGCTTTCAGTTATCTCAGAGCATTGTGCAGTGAAAAGTGCCATTACAGTCAGTATTGCACATGAGAAGAGGCTGAGTGTACCTTGCAACAAGGATGAGGTACATGAGTGAAGGGAGAAAACCCATCTTGTGCATGATCTTTGTGTATGTGGAGGGCTGTTTTCAGGGCAGGTGACTGCTAAACAATCAAATCTGGTAGCTAAGACTGCATGCTTCAGGTGGGGCTTGGAAGGGTGAAAACTCCAGCTTGACTTCTCAATTTACTCATAAACCCTCATCGTACAGAAATGGTTTCTGGAATGTGTTGCTGGGCAGTCCCGCTCAGTATGGCTTGATTCAGTAGTTCTAGCAAGTGCATACAGCATTGAGCCCTGTGTGCAGTCTTAGTTGGCATCTGCTGATCTTGCAGTCTGGAAATTTATTTTCCCGGATTGCTTAGCTACTTTTCAGATGAGTTCCAGCAAGACCACTGATCCTGGTTTTTCATGTAGGAGGGATTTAATTTCCAGGCGTAAATTTCTGTCCTAACAACAGAAAAATTGACTGATGAAAAATAGATGCATCTTTTAGTTGAATTTAATGACGTGCCAGGCAGGCTGGAGGATACTGGATGGGGTGTTGAGTGCAAAGTTATTTAAAGGGTATGTCTGAGATGCTATGAACTGTATGACCAGCTGTCTGATCCCTGTAGGTCTGAACTCATGCTCTTCTTTTGAAAGGCTGCACTCGCAAGACCAGAATTATTGATGTCGTGTACAACGCTTCCAACAACGAGCTGGTGCGGACAAAGACCCTGGTGAAGAACTGCATCGTGCTCATTGACAGCACCCCATACCGGCAGTGGTACGAGGCCCACTATGCCCTGCCCCTCGGACGCAAGAAGGGTGCCAAACTGGTATGCCTGGGGTTGTCCTTTTGGCTCCTGGCAGAACAGAGTCTGCCCTGCCAGAGGCAGTTACCCATCCTGAACAGACAGTGCCTGCCAGAATAGGGTTGGATACCCAGCAGTGCTAGCATTGCTTATCCAAGTTGTGTTCCCATAGGTTCCCAGGATAAGTCTGGCTGTCTTTAAGGAGTGCTCAGTAGCAGGAGCTCTCCTGGAAGCATTACACCCATTTGTGCACAAGGACCTGCCTGTCAAGATCTTTGTCTTCTAATGATGATACCTTTGTCCAGTTCTGCTACTGAAGGGAGAGCGATGACAATTTAGGATGCTGAGGAAGACTCTGTAGGTTGGGTTCTTGTGCTGGGCAGTGATTGCTTTGGTGAGAAGCTTGGGGATTGCTAATTGAACTGCAGTGTGTTTGTAAATGTCTTGAAACTACACTGAGCCATTAGTCTAAGAATCAAACCCCAGATTGGTAGAAGGCATTTAAAACCCCACGTGTAACATTCAGGGTAATCCCTGCATTAAAGCAAAGCAGTTCTCGTTTGGGTGCTGTGTAGTGCGGAAGCAGGGGAAGAGCTCGTCTGCCTGGACTTGCACCACGCCCAAGTACTTTCATGATTCTGCAGAGGGAAAGAGTATTCACTGCCTTTTGTAGGCAGATTGATTTACCAGGGAAACTTTTGCAGTTTCATTGACTTGAGAACAGCCTTCTCTAGGGCACTGTGCTCAGTTGTCGGCAGTGACAGGTTAGCAGCGCTGCATTTTTTGGTCTCAAAAGTGAAATGCAACACCTGGTTCTGTGAGATCAAAGTATTTGTACCTTGGCCAGGTATAACTTTGAAAACAGTACAGTGCTGAGAATACAGAGGTTCCCTTCATGGTAGTGGAAAACACCTGTGTTAGTGGAAGGTGGCCATTTGTTAAACAATTTTTTTGCTTTTGGTCTTGGGTTTAGACTCCTGAAGAGGAGGAAATACTGAACAAGAAGCGTTCAAAGAAGATCCAGAAAAAATATGATGAGCGAAAGAAGAATGCCAAGATAGCAAGTATTCTTGAGGAGCAGTTCCAGCAAGGAAAGCTACTTGGTGAGTCCTTGGCAGCATTAATGTAACTTGTTCTTTTATCTTCTCCAGAGATACCCCACTTGTGGCAGGATGGGGAAATCTGGCTAGCCAGACTCCTGCAGTTGATTATTCCTGTTGGGGCAAAATTAGCACGTGTGTGTCAGAAAAATGTGCTGCGGGCATCTGAGAGCTTTGATGTTTCAAGCTCTGGCAAACAGTTGAGCATTCTGAAGTCTTCTGGTGATGAGACCTTTGTCCAGTTCTGCTACTGAACCCGAGCGATGACAGTTTGGAGATCTGAGGAGGACTTCATTAGGGCCTGCAGCAGCGCCGCTTCCAGAGCACGGTACCTCAGGCAGGGGTGCTGCCACAGGCACACGAACTGGTGACTCGGTCACTGATGAGCTGCTCATCTGTGCTGCTGCAGAGAGGCTGCGTGCAGTGTTTGTTCTTTGGTGTGTGCACTGGGGTGGGGAATTGCCAGACTTTAACTGGATGACTTCTCCTTGCAGCCTGCATTGCCTCCAGACCTGGACAGTGTGGCCGAGCTGATGGCTACGTGTTGGAAGGCAAGGAATTGGAGTTCTACTTGAGGAAGATCAAGGCCAGAAAAGGCAAATGAATAAAAACTATTGTGCTAAGAGAACGAATAAAACCAAGAGTCTACTCCTGTAACAGGTTGTGTGCTCATCTGTGTGTGCAGTATGGAGGGGGCTTCTGTAGCTCCACCTGCCTTGTTAAACGTGAAGGAAGATTGAACTCTAGGAGTCCCTGAGCCCTTTAATGTCTTCAGGCTAAACTTGACCCTGCATGTGCTCAACTAAAACATCTCTGTGGGTTCTAAGTGACTTACAGGAGCAAGTGTGTGTGGAAAAGAATTGTCAGATTTGGCAGAAGTGGAGAATGTCCAATATTAGAAACCTGTGAGCAGGAGGAGTGTGCAAGTGTCCACCCTCATTAAGAGTTCTGGCTTCCTGGAAGCTCCTCATGTCCGTCTTCCCCCCCTGTTCCTATGCTGTGTTAGGTCAGCATGTGCTGCAGTTGGGGTGTTGGAGAGGTCAGTGGGCAAATGGGCTAAGTCTGGCTGGAAACTTGGCTATTACACCTTCAGCCTCTGCAGCTGGTAACTCATTACATGAGTTGCACATTACATGACTGGTTCAGACCGGCATCTCCTTTTGGTGTTTCCTGCCTGGTTGTACAATTCCCTGCAGGAACCAGGATCTTTTAACCAAACTAGGTGGCACTGTTCAGTGACCAGCTGGTCTTTCCCTGACCTCCTTGGTCTCATTCCAGTGCAAGATCAATTCCTTCTAGCAGAAGGGCCAGGCTCACATCGTGGTCTGTCCCTTTCGAAAGCTGGGTACAAACTCCAGCTTTCTGCCCTGTCACTTGTGGTGAAGTTGGAAAGCTGTGGTGAATGAAGGCTTTTCTAGATGTTTTGGTGATACCACTCCTAGACACTCCTGTCCTTAAACAAAGTAAATCTCTGCAGATTGTTGCTGTTTGTGCAGGTATTGGGGAAGTCTGGACCCCATCTGAGAGCTGGTCCTGTGCTATGGGGCAGGCCAGGCTCACACACCTTGTGCCTGTCAGGTGAACACACTACAGACTTCATGCCATTTGTGTATTTTCACACAGGCTTCAGTTATCCATTGGATCACTGGTGCAGGTCAGGCTTCCTGCAGCCTCAGCATCACAATTAGCTCTGAACTGAAGGAGGTCGCCCATAATCATCTTGCCCCAAGCAGAGTTGTGGTGAGACCCAAATCTCATGCTTTAAAAATGCAACTGCACCCCCAGATAGCTTCGGTTGGGGGGGGAGGGGTTTCAGGGTTTTTTTTCTGTAAAGCTGTGCGATGTTTGCCAGGTGTAACAGCAGGAGATGCCCTGGGGAGTGTGGGTTCATCCTGTGTTGGTGGCAGGAAGGTGAGCGTGAGTCAATGCCAGAGCTTCACATTGGAGAATGGTACCTGTTCCTGATGACCACGGCAGCAGGCTGTGGTGTGGGTGTGCACTGGCCCATGCCAGATTGGGTCTGTGCTCGTGGGCACTGAGCAGAGCCCAGCCCAGCTGGGTGCCGCTGCAGTTCAGGAGTCCTGGCAGTGGGGCCTGGGCTGGGTGGGATGTTTGCACAAGCACATTCCTTCTCCATAGTGATCTGGTGTAAACATTCCTGCTCTCCAGCAACGCCTGCTTTCCAGAGAGGTGGAGTGGAGATGCTAAGGGCACTTGGCAGGGATGCGTCCCGGCTGCTTCACTGAGTGCGTTTCTACTCGCCCATCATCCTCCATAGAGTGCAAACAGCATTCAGGGTGTTTCTGGGGAACTTTGTACAGATGGAGGAACTCAGGCCTTATGGAGCAAATGCCAGCTGAGTGTCAGAGCAGGATCATTACCTGTCGCCTGATTAACAGGATTATGGCTCATCAATGTGTGCTGTTCACAGTTACTACTCTGAGAAACACAGCTGCCAAGGGCAGCTGCCCACAGGAATCAAAGTGGCAACTGGAGCTGTGACATTGTACAGAGCAGTGACAGCTGGCCAGGGGCGTGTGGCACTTCACTCCCAAGGTGGTGCAGGCTGTGGGATGCACAGCCCTATGGATGGCACAGGAATTTACCTGCTAAAAAGTTGCTTTCGTAGGATGATCAGCTGCAGCATAACCCAGGTGAAGTCACTTGTTTTATGTCCTGCTCCTTGCTGTTGAGTGGCTCTCAGCTCCACACAGTATTGACTTTGGGGTGTTTTCACAGGACATGATCCAACCCAGGAAATTACCTTGTGGTTACACTTCAATAGGTCCAGCAGTGACCTGGAACGCAGTGGAGGAGAAGCAGGGCTGTCTTGTTGAGGGAATTCGGGAGCTTTAAAGGAAGGGGGACTTGCAGGAAAGGGAACTTATAAACTAATATTCTTAGGGAAAACACGTCTCTGAGTGTGCCAGGGCTGTCACAGACAAAGAACAGGTAACACTGGGTTTGGTCACACCTCCCTGCCACCTGTCACAGGTGGAGATTTGGGCGGGGGCTGCAGGTACCAGAGAAGGGGCTGGACAAGACCCAGTGGGTTGATTTGGGTCACTCCCCTTGACATCAGCCGTGGCATCTGAATTCAGGCTTCATGACGAGGTGGTAAAGGACAGCATGTTACATTGTTCCCAGCAGCCCTGGGAATGGGATCCCGGGATAAGTGAGCAGAGGGGGCACCCATGGAAGGGCTGCCGGCATTTCTGCAGCACAAGTGAAAAATGCAGCTGTTGTTAGCCCTAGTTAAAATCTGCAGCCATGGTCTGGGCTGCAGCCCCTGGAGACAGCTGCTAACCCTGTCTGTCCTGCCTTTGCCCTGTGGCAGCTTCTGGTCCCTGTGTGTCCCTGTGGGGATGTGGGGGTGGCATGAGCCAGGGTACACGGCAATACCTTGGATATAGTACTTGGCAGTGATGGAGGGCTATTAAAGGCTAGGGTACTTTCCCAGGGCCCAGGAGGTAGCAGGGAAGGAAAAAGCCCAGCTGGATATAAAACAGTGAGAATTATCCGTGAGTGACAGGAGACATGAAGGGAAATCATCCCATCCTTGTTCCCAGGCCAGGTAGGGCTGGGACTGAGCAGTGCTAGGACTGAGCAGTCCCACCGTGGGCTGCTGGAAGCCCCACTGCACTCTGCAGGAAACACCACTTCCTCTGCCGGCCGGAGCACCGCGTCCTGCCCTGCCCTGCTCCCTCCCTTCCTGCCTGGGCACCAGGCCCAGCACGGCTGCAAGAGCAGACAGGGTGGCCAGTGCAGCTTCCAGCCTGGAGACTGGCCCCCCTGGGCAGGAGGAGCAGGACTCAAGGGTGTCCCCCACATCTGCAGAAAAGGGCTGGAGCGCCGTGGGTGAGACTTGCTGGGGGTGCCTGTATTGGGCAGTGATTTACAGCACCCCCAGCCTTTGCCCTGCTCCCAGGAGCCTCACAAATTCTTGCTTTGTTCAGAATCTCTGGCATTTACAGCAGGCTGACACCTTCCCCACCCCTGTTGTAAATCCTGGTAATAAAGCAAAGGCTCTGCTGGCCTTTAGCTGGTGCCCAGCTCTGCTCTGCCAGGGTGACAAAGAGGCTCCAGGGATGCTGGGCAAGACCCTCTCTTGGCCATCACCCAGGGCATGGGAGGGTAGATGGGGTAGGAGTGAGGTCCACCATCCCTGCACTCCCCACATCCCACTGGTTGGTTCCCCGCTACCCAAAACACAGAGGGATGGAGCCACACTGCCAGGAGTAAAATGATATATTTCTTACTGAGAGCTGGATCCTACAGGGCTGGCTGCAAGGCCCCCCCTCTGATGCCACCCTGTGTGTGTGTGCACTTTACACACCTGCTCCCACAAGTGTGCAAACATACATGCCATGAAGCAGCACATGTGCATTGACTGTTTCAAGTCCCTATGCCACTGTGAAATGTGGGGTGGGCAGCAAGACAGAGCCACCACAGGCTTCCCCTGACAAGCCCAGGGCACCCTGTCCAAATGCAACACTCCCTGCAGACCACACAGGCAGGGCCAGCCCTGTTTCATGTCTCCAGACCATGTTCTCTGCAGGTTGGAGAGCAGCAGGTCTGTGCCAGACACCATCTGGCTCCAACACGAGAGGAAGCTCTGGTCAGTGGGTCTGGCACACACAGCATCACCACTTGATCCCCCAAATCAGCCCCCACCTTCCCTCCGTGTCCTTCCTCAGGCACCACCAGCCTGTGGCAGGATCCCCAGAGCCTGAAGCACCTTTGCCCAGCTGCAGCACATGGCAAGCAAGGGGTTCACATGGTAGCATGGGGGAAGGGATGGGTATTTGGGGGTGCAGCTTTGCAAACAGCCACTGTAAGCCATGGCAGGACAACACATGCCTCTCCTCTTCTGGTGGCTTTGACTCCTGCCTGGCCTCTGGCATGCTGCTGGTGTGTCCCAGACACAGCCCGAGTCCTAGCATCAGTGCAGATCAATGGTCTCATACTCCAGGTTGTCTGAGTCCTCCAGCTCGATACCAGGTACCAGGTTGTAATATCTGGTTGACTGACTCATGTAGATCTTCTCCCGGTCAGCAGAGTCCTTCAGCACTTCGCTCACGCTGACAGTGTCCACCTCTGGCTCACTGCCCAGCTCCTCTGCCCTTGGTGCTGGGGTGCCCAGCTGCCCTTCATGGGATGGCACCTGGGAACTGCTGGGGGATCCCACCTGTATCTCCACCTCCTCATAGAGGTCTCTGCCACTCTCCAGTGGATCCACGAAGGGCTGGAGCACAACCTGTTTCCCCAGCAGCACTTTCTTCTCAGTCTTGGAGGGAGCAGCAGGCAGGTCATAGGGGATGTAGTGGTGAGGCTCTGCAGACACTGGCACACTGCTCCTCTCTGCCATGGCACGGTGGCTCTGGGACCTGTTCTGAAGGCTGTAGTTGGTCTTTTTCTTCTGCCGGCAGAAGCACCAAGTGATGCTGGTGAGGATGAGGAGAGGGGGCAGGCAGATGAAGAGGGCAGTGAGGCTGTGCGAGTGGCACAGCTCATCACGGGGGATGCTATGGAGGCCCACACCGTGGTAGTGCTCTGGTGTGTGGCAGATAACCTCAGCAGCCTGGCTGGACCAACCCTCCAGGTTGGTTAGCAAAGCACAGCTGCAGTCCCAGCTGTTGTTGGAGAGCTGAAGCTGGAGCAGAGATGGCTTCAGGAGGCTGGCAGGAAGGAAGGTGAGGGCATTGAAGCCCAAGTAGACCTCCTGGACCTGGGAAGATGCTTTCAGGAAGGACCTGGGTAGCTCCTGAAGCTGGTTGCTGTCCAAATAAAGAACCCTCAGATTAGGGGCATTTTCTAGGAAGCTTCCAGGGAGACTTTCCAGCAGGTTGTGACTTAAGTGTAAGATTTCCAAGGCAGGAGGGACCTCCTGTGCGTTGCTGATGGCCGTGATGCTGCAGTGAGAGAGGTAAAGCTCCCGCAGCCCCTGCACCCCCACCAGTGTGCCCCAGTCCAGGTGGGTGATGTTGGAGGTGGTGAAGTTGAGGCAGCAGCTCTCAGGGAGCGGAGCCTCCCGGAAAGCCTGGTAGTCCATGGGCTCCGAGCAGTTACAGATTGGCGGTGCTGGGTCGAGGGCAAGGCCGGCAGCGAGCAGGAGGCTGCCCCAGAGGGACACAGTGCCCATGCCGGCGCCTGCGGGGAGAGCAGAGAGGACGGTGACTCCCTGTGCGACCCGCCCTCCCGCTCCCCTTCTCCAGCCTTCCCGGCGGAGGAAAGTGAACCCCACTTCTCCTCCCCACCACGAAAGGACTCGCTCGCCGCAGGTCCTCCCGGAGCCGTCGTCCAGTGCCACCGTCCCCCGCCAGCCCGGGGCTGCCTCTCCCGCGACGTCCAGCTGCTCCGACCGGGTGCCCGCGGGCAGCGAGCGACCCCCGGAGCTACAGCCGTGCCCCCCGTGCCCTGCCTGGCCTCACCTGCCGCCGCTCGCCGCATCCTCCGGGGCTGCTCCGCGTCCCTCCGCGCTCCCACCGGGCGCGGCCGCCGGCTCCGCCTCGCCGCGGGGCGGCCCCGCCACATCCCGCCCCAGCCCCGGCCCCGCCGCCGTCCGCCCCGGCCCGACCCATGGTTGCCCGTCAGCCCCCCGTGCCCTGTCCCCTCGCAGGGGTCCCGCCAGCCATTGACCCTCCAGCCATACTGTCCAGCAGTACCCCCAAATTACGCTTGACCCAACTCCCCTGCAGTCAATCAACCCGGAGTTCCCCCTTATTCTGCCCCTCCTCCATAAGCCATAGTACCCATCCCTTCATCATCCTTCCCTTGTCCATCCTCCGGAAAGAATGTCCCTTCCCAACTTCTCCCTCTCCAACCCCTCTGCCCCGCCAGAAGCCATGTGTCCCTTCAGTCCCCTCCGTACTCCATCATCAGCCCCCCAAGCTCCTGGAGAAAAGCTGGGCTGGGCTCTGCTGAGTTTGTCTCTCTCCTGGGATGGGGAGAGGGCTCTGCCCAGCTGGGTGCAACTGCCAGCTCCTCTGGGGAAAGGATGCAGAGTGGACATTCTTGCCAGATGGGGACCAAAAGGGCCAGCATCACGCTCCATCACTGGACCCCTTATGAACTCCCTCCATCCCACACAAGTCCCAGGCCAGTAAGGAGGAGCAGATTCAGACAGGACCACTACATCCCACAGAAAAGCAGTGCTGGAAAGGGGAGCTCTGTTTTCATACCCTGAAAGTGCTCACTACAGGGTGAATTGGGTAAACTAAGGCACATAGAGTGTACCAACAGCTCTTTGCTTGGGTACTGTTGGAGGGGGGTAAGATGGGACCTGGGCTGAGTGTGTGCAGTACTGTGGTGCCTTTTGGAACCTGTCAGTTCCTGGGGTGCCTTGGCCCCTGCTGGTGCTGCTTCTTCCTTCCCCAGCTCACCCAAGGGACCAAACTCTCCATCCTCCTCCTTGGTGGCTGCAGCCCCATGCTTTGCAGAGCTGTGCTGAGGGATGGGAAAACTCTACTCCTGAGGGGGTCAGGGCTGTCACCCCAATCTTGGGGAGCTTGTCTGCACCCTGATGCTTGGCTGGTGTTGCTCTTGCACCCGGGCACTGCATGCAGGGCACACAGCAATGCCCTCCAGTTGCCCTGGGAAGGCATTCCTGGTGCAGACATGAGCTGGCAGATGGGTTCAGCTCCACTGCTCCTGATGTTGTTGAGCATCACTGAATACCACGAGGGTGGCGGGACCAGGCCAGAGCTGAGTATCATAGAGGACAGAGATCCCACAGCTTCTCTGGGCTCCTGTGATATTTTACCACATGCACAAGGGGAAAAAGGTTTCTTAATATCTAGATGGAATTTCCCTTGATGCAGCTTGCATTGGGTGCCTGTCGTGTACCCACTGTATACCTCCCCAAAGAGCCTGACTCCGTTTTCCTATAACTCCACCTAAATGGCTGCAGGCAGTCAAGAGTTCACCCCAGAGCCTCTCCTTCCCCAGGCCCAACAGGCTGGTGATCTTAAACCACAGCCCCTCCCACCGCTCCAGATCAGTGATGGGAAAACTCGTGACTGAGATGCTCTCCATCACAGCGGACCCCAGCTGCAGGTGGCGGGGGGCTGCTCCCAGGCTCCATCCCTCTTGGAGGGAAGGTGCCTCAGCCTCAGCAGGACATGAGCTGTGGGGTCCATCCATGCTCCTTGAGCAAGAACTCACCCAGAGGCAGTGGGGAGCAGGAGCAGAGATGGCAGCTCTCAGTCTTTGCAGGCCCCCACTGTCCCTCTGTGGGAAATCCGGGGACAGGCCCTGTCTGTCACATCTCCCCCAGACAGGTCCCCCGGGGCCTCCCTGCACTCCTGGGTGCCTCCACCCACACATTGCCTTTAGACGCTGACTCAGCTCCGGCAGCCCAGAGCTGGGGCCTCCATCGGAAAACCTGTGATGCCAACAGTGCCCCAGGGAGCCCCTGGGCCGTGATGGAAACAGACAGCTTCCCTCAAGGGCAGCAGCACCCCAGCCTGCTCCTGGCCATGTTTGCTGATGGGCAGTGGGTTTATGTGTGCTTCCCCTACAAAAGCTGGAAACACAAGAAAAAAACCAGACAGATTTGCGTTGTTTCCTCTTTCTCTTCAGGCAGGTTTTCTCAGTTTTTCTGCAGAAAAAAAAATGTGGAGTTAATTCATTCCCCAGTACCCTAGGGTAAAAGGGGATGTGCTGGGAAGAATGGGGCTGTTTGCCAGAGGTGCTCATGCAAAACCCGCAGCACATTCAGGAGCACAGTGAGCATCAGTGGCAAGAGCCCTGAGCAGCAGTGGGGAGAAACTGAGGCACAGAGCACAGGATGGTCACACAGTCACCCTGTGTGTGGTGTGAGCAAGGGAAGGACAATGGGAAGACTGAGGGGCTCTTGCAACACTGCTGCTTCAGACTCGTGGGAGCTGTGGGTTTGCAGCCACCTCTGCCAGCTCCCACACCCGTGGGGAGGGAGAGATGCCAAGCATCCTTCCATGACTCGTTTCGGGTGACAGAGGCGTGTTCTCGTCACGGCCATTAGAGAGCAGCACCGCTATGGCGCTTTGCCCGGCCACCACTGCACACCCAGCATAGCCAGGCCCCCCCGCAGCACCAGAGCTCCCCCAATGGGGTGCCCAGGCACCGAGGGGCAGATGGTGGATCCCATCATCCCTGCATCTTCTGCCATTCCCTGTGTGCCCAGCGCCCCACCTGGAGTGGGCTGTGACCCCCTTTGCCTGGCATTGGCACAGAGTGAAAGGCTCTTGAGGAGTGTCTACCTGCATCCAAGTTTGTCACAAGGGAGGGCAGGTCAGGGCCCACGGGGGCTTTGAAAACCCTCCCTGGGCCACAGTCTTTCCGTGGGAAGTGAGTGTGAGGACCCCAGATGGTCGTGTGACACACACTGGTTAACACCTGCGAGGGGAAACACCCTGTGAGTAGGTGGTGTGTGTGTGTGTGTGTATTTACAGATGTGCATGGGAGGGGGCTATGTATGTCCTGGGAGACAGGGGAGTGAGCTCTGCATGTTTGTGGGGTCTCTGTGTGACTGTAGGAGAACCCTGAGTCAAGACGAGATTGTCCCTGTCTGTTGGAGGGGGATGCAGCTATTGGGGGGACCCTGTGCTGGGAGGTGTCACTGTGTGTGCAGGGGTTGGCCCCTGGGCGGCGGAGGCAGCGAAATGCTGACTGGGCTTCACCCCTAATATCACACCTGGCAGAAAATCCCTCGAATCCTGAAACCCACCCCCTTCCCCCTGCTGCGGCCCCTTTAAGGGCGGCGCGGGGCTGTTCGGGGCGGAGCTCCGAGGGTGACGTCATCACGGCCCTTGATAAAGGCGGCGGGATTCCCGGGGCGGCAGCGGTGGCGCGCGCCGGCGGGGCCACGTGCGCGGGGCCCGGCGGAGCCCCAGCCCAGGGAGCCTCCTCATCCTTCCGCACCCGCCATGGAGTCCGCCGGCCTCTTCCCTCCTTTCCCCGCCGCCTCTCTCCCCGCGCGGCCCGCGCCCGCCCCGGCGCCCCCGCCCCGCGCGGCCGAGACCACCCGCATCATCACCGACCCGATCTCCGGCCGCTCCTACTGCAAGGGCCGCCTGCTGGGAAAGGTACCGGGAATGGCGAAAGGGGGGGCTGGGTCGTCACGGAGGGCACCGGCTGCGCCGAGGTGAGCTGGGGCGGGCGAGAGGAGGGGCGGGGGCTGCGCGCCTGCTCGACCCCCCCACCCGGGGCGGCCTGGGGCTCGCCCGCCGCCCCCACCCTGCCCGCCGCTCCCGGCGAGCCCGCAGCAGTGCTGGAAGCCGTGAATCACCCGGGCTGGCTGCGTGCCTTGGCGGCTATCGGAGCCGCATCGGTTTCGGGGCGCCCCGCGGGGTGTGCGTGGGCCGGTGGGTGCCCCGGTTCCCAGGAGTGCCGGCCTGCGCCGCTCCGCCGCACGCAACTTTTCCTCTGGCTGACGGCAGCCTGTGTAGGCGGAGGGTGCCGGTTCCCAGCCCGGCCCGAGCGGGCTCAGAGGCTGAGTGTGCATGTTGGAGGGTGACATCACGGCAGGAAAAACCTGTCTCCATGGGGCTGCCTTTCGATGGCCTCCGGTCGTCGGGCTTCCTGCCCTGCGCAGGACTTTCCAGGTTGATCTATCATGTGGAAAGATGCGAAGTCCGGCCATAGTGGGAGGGAAAATGCCCGGGAGGTTTTACAAGAAATGGATGAAGAAAATGCATGGTTGAGAACATCACAGTTCAGATCTTAGTGGGCGACGCAGCGGGAGGGAGCGTGTGACGCTTGCCGGCCGTGCTGCCAGGGAAGGGAGGAGGAGGAGGCCTGTAAGCAGGCAGAGGTAAGGAGCTGTCTCTCACCTATCCATAATCACCTCTTCCCTTTCAGGGTGGGTTTGCACGATGCTATGAAATGACAGACCTCTCCAGCAACAAAACCTATGCCGTGAAGGTCATTCCTCACAGCCGGGTGGCTAAACCTCACCAGCGGGAGAAGGTGGGTGCCACGGGGCTGGTGGGGTGCTGGGCTGGTGGGGGACAGTAGGGGCCCTGTCCTCACCTGACACTGCTGCTCTCTTTCAGATCACCAATGAGATCGAGCTGCATCGGGACTTGCACCATAAGCACATCGTCAAGTTCTCCCACTACTTTGAGGACTCTGAGAGCATCTACATCTTTCTGGAGCACTGCAGTAGGAAGGTCAGTGCTGCTGTGGCCTCCTTGTCAAAGGATCTCCTAAACAGCCATAGCTGGCTAGAACAGGCATTACCAGGGTGTTTTGTTAGCACTCCCCTTCTCCTGAGCTGCCAGCTGTCACTCCCTATGAGCTCACTGTAAGTCGAGTGGTTTTCCACGGCACTGGGCACTCCATCAACTGTCCATCTTTCTTGGACTGCCTGCTCATGGTGTGGCTACCATAAATCCAGGGCTTCCCATGGCTCTGATGAGTGGCCTCAACCTCGTGTGGGGAGTCTGCTGAGGTCATGGCTGTGAAAGAAGGATTATTTGTGAATGTGCAACTTCTGGAAGAACTGGCTTTGACCCTGCCTACCCTATGCCTAGTCAGCAGAGCTGCCTGTTCTCCCTGCCTGCATCACAAGCTGTCTTCTCTCCCTTTGCAGTCCCTGGCCCACATCTGGAAGGCCCGCCATACTCTACTGGAGCCTGAAGTGCGCTATTACCTCAAACAGATCATCTCAGGCTTGAAATACCTTCACCTCAAAGGCATCCTGCACAGAGACCTCAAGCTTGGTGAGTGCTGTGGTCAGCACATTGTGTTTTGTGGGGAGGAAGCTGTCCCCAAGGGACTTATGGTGACACATCGCCCTTGACTTGCAGGCAACTTCTTCATCAATGAAAACATGGAGCTGAAAGTGGGGGACTTTGGGCTGGCTGCTTGCCAGGATGTCTCTGACCAGAAGAAAAAGTAAGTTTGAGATTTTCCTTTTCCAGAATCCTCCAGGGTTTCACTCTTCCTGTGGCTTCCTGTGAGAGTGGAGGTGCAAGGGGTCCCTCCTGGTCTTGGGATAGGAAGCCTTAGGGCCCCTTCCTGGGGTGAGGGAGCAATTTCTGCTCCAGCTGCAGGCAAGGCAAGGGGGCTGGGGGCTTTGTGGCTCCTCCAGGAGTGGGCTTGCAGCCGTCGGGGAGAACAATGTGTTGACTATTGCTATTGTGCCTGCTTGGCTGCCGTGCCGGCTGCACAGCCTGGGACACAAAGGCTCTGTTCCTCCTCAGCTCTGGGACAGGCTCTTCCCAGCAGCTCCCCAAGAGCAGCTGCTGCTGACCCCTCTGAGCTGGTGAGGAGGCAGTCTGTATGGGATTCCTTGTAGATGGAGGAGGGCTTTGGACCACAAAGAGCAAAATGGAGTGGGGAGGACAAGGCTGTAAGCTCAATCCCTCATGGAGCAGGGGAAGGCTGTCTGTGAAGGGATGCAGAGCATACACTGATCTGGTGCTCTGCCCTACAGGACAATATGTGGGACCCCCAACTACCTGGCCCCAGAAGTGCTGCTGAGACAGGGCCATGGGCCAGGGTCGGATGTGTGGTCTTTGGGCTGTGTCATGTAAGTCTGCTGCTGGGTGCGGAGGGGTCCAGGCAATCTGTGGGCAACCCAATGAGGAAGTTTTCTTGTGCTGTGCCTTGTGGCTCTGTAGTGGTTGCTGAGAGGCAGGGGGAGGGGAGGGACTGGCTGGATCCTGCCCAGCCTTACTTTGGAGCAGGTGCTGCCTGTAGCTGTCCTGGGATGCTGTGTGGGGACTGTGCAAGCAGGACCTGCACAGGGTGGGTGTGCTTATGCCGCACTCAGCTCTGGTTCAAAGCAGGCTTGACCGCACTGTGAACCTGATAAACAACGGAAAATCTCCGTGGCTGCCGTGCTGTTTGCTCAGGGAGCAATCGCTGTTTTGGCACATCCAGCCCCTTGCCTGGCTGCTGCCTGGAAGCTTCCTGCTCCATTTTCCACCTTCATAGCCATGCGGGTGGGAGCACTGGTAGCAGTGGGTGGCCTTTGCCTGCCAGCTCTTTGTGCTTCCTCAAGACTCCTTGCCTATTGCTCTAAACAGTTGCTAGAAGGAAGCGTGGCCGGATGCAAGAATGGCTGTTGGGGCTGGAAGTGGTGCTCTCAACCAGGTGTGGCCGGCCAAATGCCAATAACTTCCTTGCTTTAAGTGCTGCTGAGTCACAAGTCTGGTGGGGATCCGACAGTGGCATGCATGTCCCTCCCAGGTACACCCTGCTGTGTGGGAACCCTCCCTTTGAGACCTCTGACCTCAAGGAGACCTACAGGTGTATCAAGCAGGTGGAATACACCCTTCCCGTCTTCCTCTCCCTGCCCGCCAAGCACCTCATCACTGGCATCCTCAGACGCAACCCCCAGGACCGCCTCACCCTTGAGGAGATTTTGGACCATGAGTTCTTCAAAGTGAGTGGGTGGGGACCTGAGTCAAGGGACCCTTCTCTGGGTGGGATGAGGCTTTTTGGGCTGTGCAGGGTGCTGTCTTTGTCCTGTTCTAAGTGTCGGTCCTTCAAAGGAAGCAGCCGCTGTGCTGCCCAAATGCCAGCCAGAGGAACTGAGGGATCTAGTGTGCTTCTGCTGCCTTGTTGCTATAGCGAGGGGTTGTTTCCTGTGCTGATGCCAGTCATGGTTCTGAGGCTTGACGGAAACACAAGCTGGCTGTCAGGAGGGATGTGAATGACTGTGGTCAGCCTGGGGCAGCTGCTCTGCCTGGAGCATGTGGCCTATGGAAACCAAACCTCTCCCTTAACCTCTCTGCAGGGCTACACGCCTGAGAAGCTCCCTCCCAGCAGCTGTGTGATGGCTCCAGAGCTGAGTCCCCCAAATCCTGCAAAGACTCTGTTTGCTAAAGTCACCAAGACACTCTTTGGGAAGAAGAAACCCAAGGGTAAGTTTGTGCCTTGCTAAGGAGCCTCTGAGGAACTCTTTCTTCAGGAGGTCTCTCCAGAAAACAGAGTCCTCTTCTTCCTGATGGCTCTCTCTGGACCCCCTGCCTGGGGACAGCAGAAACTGGGTGTGCCCCTGCCCTTCTTGTGCTGGTGGCCTGACATGGGTGTGTGCCTGGAGAGCGGATACTGTGCCACAACCCATGGGGCAGTTCCTCCTGGAAGCCCTGTGTTGCATGAGAACTGGGAAGTGAAAGTGGGAGGCACCCTGGCACTCTTCACAGGCACCCTGTCTGACACCCTCCTTGCTGCCGTGGGCATGAGAATAGATAAGGGAGAGCTGAGCTACTGGGAGGGGTGGCCTGGATGTCCCCAGCCTCTATGCTCAGCAGTGTGCTCATCTCTTGCTCTCTCCTCAGCCAAGAAGGGCTCTTCGGAGGACAAGGATGACATCTCCAAGCTGGTTACTGGGCTGATGAAGACCTCAATCTGTCGGCAGATGAGCTATAAAACTGTGGAAGGGAATGAGGTGAGAACACCTCTGAGGCTATGGCATGCCTTTCTTTGGGGAGCAGGTAGACCGTGATAAAGCCAGGTCTCTCTGCAGGCCACTCCTGTGTCGTGCCGCAGTGCCAGCTCCAGCCCCGTGGAGACAGTGGTGGAGGAGACGTCTCACAAGTCTGCGTCCCCTTCTATCCGGGGAACGATGGCCAGCAGCTGTGAAGGTGAGCAATACCTGTCCCAGCCACCCCAGCCTGCCCCGAGCTTCCTGTCATGCCTGGGCTGATAGTGCGGCCGGCTGACTCAGCCTGTCATCTTCTCCCCGAAGCCTTTGAAGATTGTGTCACTGCCTCTGCCATCATCGAGTCAGCTGTCCGGCTCCTGCGAGCCTGCCTCTCCTCCATGCCTCCAGGTGAACTGCTTGGACTGCTCTGGGGTGGGATAGGGTGCTGTGCATCCCCTTCCCTGTGGGGTGAAGGCATGGGTGCTACTTGGGGTACAAATAGCACCCTGAATAGTGCCAGAGCCTGCTGTAGGGATCTGTTCCCCCTGGGGAGGGGAGGTGGACAGGGGCTGGCTGGCTGCACTGCTCACCTCCTGTCTTCTCCCACAGCGGAGAAAAACCCAGCTTCCCTGGCCCGCCATGAGCATTTTGTCTGGGTGAGCAAGTGGGTGGATTATTCCAACAAGTATGGCTTTGGCTACCAGCTCTCCAACCGCAGCATTGGGGTCCTCTTCAACAATGGCACGCACATGACACTTTCCCCTAACCACAGGTGAGCAGTAGGAATGGGGCTGATCTCTGTCTCTGGGGAAGCCCCTTGGGTGATGACTCTGTACCAGGGTGGACATCCCCAAAACTCGTGCTCTGCTCCCTCCAGGACTGTACATTACAACCCAACCAACAGCAAACACCTGGTGTTCTCGGTGTCTGCCATCCCCGAGCAGCTGCAGGGACAGATGAGTGTCTTGCGCTACTTTGCGTCCTACATGGAGCAGCATCTCATGAAGGTGAGTGCTGGGGCCCAGGGCTGGACATTCGGTCATGGCTTGACCACACCACTTGGGCTGGCTGGACTCCCTGCTTGCAGCTGTGGCCAGGTGGACACACAGGGTTGTGCCGTGGGAGCAGGGACTCCACTGAGGGGGTACCCAGCTTTGATGCTGTGTGTACTGGTAGAAGTGCTCCTATGTGTGGGACCAGTGGCTTATGCAGACCCTTCTCTCAAAGGGAGGTGACCTGCCCAGCATAGATGACCTCGGGCAGCCAGCCCTGCTCCTCCTGCAGTGGGTGAAGACTGACCAAGCCTTGCTCATGCTCTTCAGCAGTGGCACCCTCCAGGTACGTGTGGGGCACAGTGGAGATGCCCAGACCCTTGTGAAGAGGAGGCCGCCTGGGAGGGTCTTCTGGTCTGTGTTGGATCTTGTCTGCCACAGCCCAAATGGAAAATCTAGCTGTGAAAAGAGCTGTGGGTGCAGGATGCTGCTCCAGTGCCTGGAGCTGCTGGTTGCAGCTTCCCCAGCCCAAGGGGAGAGATAGGACTCCAGCTGGATGCTTCTGTCTGCTGCTGTGCTAGGGCTGGTTCATTTGTGCTGTGGGGCATGGGCAGGGATGCTACTGGGCAGGTTGAGAAGGAGGAACGGGTTGAGGCAGGAAATGTGGCTCCATCCTGGCTCCCAACATGCTGTGGGAAGCATGGGTTAAACTAAACCCTGCCTGTCTCCTAGGTGAATTTCTACAATGACCACACCAAGGTGATCATTAGCAAGCCTGACCACTCCTGCCTTGTCACCTACATCAACCGGGAGCGCAACTCTTACACTTACAAGCTGTGCAGCATCCGGGAGCTGGGCTGCTCTCCTGAGCTCCACCACCGCCTCAGATACATCCTCAAGCTTCTCCAAGAATGGGATGAGGCCTAGCCAGGGACCTTGGGGGACCTTGTCTGGACATAGAGGTTTCCCCCTGCCCTCCCATGGGATGGGAGGTATCATGTGGTGCTGGCTACCCCCCTGGGCGCTGTGTATCCCAGTGCTCAGCTGGACTCTGGACTAAGACATGGATGTGGTTACAGCAGCGGGTCTGGATATCCTTGCTGCTCCCTGGCTCTGGGCAATCACTGTCTTCCCACTGGCAGCTCCTGCTCTGGTGGTACTGGTCTTGATGGAATGGGCTGAGGTGTTGCAAGATGGTGGTGGGTGAGTGCCTTGCAGCCGGGTTTGGGGCTGGCTGGGCCTTGTTTGGGGCTGGCAACTACCTGTGGTGGAGGCTCAGGTGTCCCTGCCCCAGTTGATGCATCAGTTGCACAGACCCTCTGCATAGCCTGGAGATGGCTGGCACAGCCTTGATCTCAAACTTTGGGTGCTGTGGGATAGGAAAACCCCTTCCCAGGAGTGGGCAGGGGTGAGGGGTGCTGCCTGCCCTGCTGGGGCCTCTGTGGACTGGTGTGTGCCACTCCACAACTGTTACACTAAGGAGGGAGCTGTGCTGGGCCCAACTGTGCCCTGTCTCTTCCCAAATTGTGAATTGTCTGGTACAAGCTGAAGTTTGATAAAGGGTGGGGGTTGGGATCTGAGGACTTGCCTGGAGAAGCCCTCATTTTTTTGGGACCCAGGGTTGTTTCTTATTTTGAGGCAGTCTCTGCCATGTGGGATTATTTATGTATCTTATTTATATGGAATTATTTATTTTCCTGTTGGTCTGTCCATGTGCAGTTCCCCTGTCCTTGACTCATGTCAATAAAAACTTACTTGTGTAAGGGCAAACTGTCTGCCTTACTTGAAGCTGGAGCCACAAAAGGGCTTCAGCATCATTCTTGCTCCAGAGCTGCGCCTGCCTGTCGGGGATGACTCTTCTTGCCACTGACTGGTGCTGGGGGATAAGGTCAGGGAGGCGGGATAGCTGTGAGGAGCCCATGTGGTACCTCCACTGCTTTCATGAGACTGGCACAAAGGGCAGAGTTAGCTCTTGCTGGTGGAGTCCTGGAGCTGCCTCAGCTTCTCCTTAGTGCTGCCAAACTCAGTCCTTTCTGTATTTGGACCCAACCCAGCTGATTCTCCTGCTTCTGCAGAAGGCAGGAGCTATGACCCAGGTGGTGGAGGGGTTGCCTGGGCCCTTGCACTGACATCTTGTGTGATGGGATATGAGCTGGGCATGAAGCCAGGAAAGAGCTCTGTGAGCTTGCTTTAAAGGTGATCTGTGTAATCAATCTGCCTGGGAGCAGCTTGTGCTGTGGGAAGCAGCCTGGGCTGCTCCAACAGCCTTGGGCAGTTGCCTGTTCCAGGGAAATCCAGCCTTTTGTTGTGTTTGCTGCCACTTGGGTCTTTTTGCAAACCACAGTAGTGGGAACTGCAGCGTGGGTGTGAGCTGAGGCTGGAGTGAGCATCCATATCTTGCTCCCTGCACACACCCTGGCCCAGGACTCCAGGTATGACACAGCTGGGCAAAACCTCTTTATTTCAGATTCTCTCTCCTTACAGCTCTATAAGACTGGGTGGATGGAGAGGCATCTGCTACTCGAAGTAGACCCCATACACTGTGGCCACAGCAAAGAGGGAGGCACTGGAGAAGGTAGCAGAGGCAAAGCTGTCAGTCTCAGGGTCCCATAGTCCCCGGCTGGCCACCAACAGGCTCTGCTGGCCCTGCTGCCCCAGCACCACGTGGCAGACCAGCTTGTAGCGGGGTGGCACCACCTCCTTGGCCTGGTTGTGCAGCAGCTCAGTCAGGCTCTGGGCTAGTGGGGCACTGCCTTGGGGACTGTATACAGTGGTCCCTAAGGCACAGGCCAGGGTCCCCTCCAGCACCCGCTGCACCTGCTCTGCATCAAACTTGCAGCCTTTGTCTGGCCCCATCCTGTAAGTGTTTTCAAGGCGGGTCTTGAGGATGGGCTGTAAAATCGGGAGCCCAGAGAAGCTAACACGTCTGTGGAGCATCCAGGGGCCAATGGAGGGGCGCCTGCTGGCCGGGACCATCCCAAACGAGCTGCGGCGGCTGAGGATGGAGTTGCGCCGTGAGAGCAGGGGGGGTGGTTTGCCATCCTCGGTGCCCCGGGCTGGGGGCTGAGACCCACGGCGTGTAGTGCGCAGTGGAGGGGCTTCAGTGTTGTCTGCAGCCAGCACCTGGGCTAGCAGGGCTGTCTCTGGGAAGGGCTGCTCAGCCATAGGGGTGGCCTGCAAAGGAAATGTACCTGAGAGTTAGGTGAGGCAGGTGTCATTGTAGCCTCTCCATTCCTCTGCCTCGCTTCTCCCTGCCCTCTGCAAATCCCACATCTCCTGGCATGTGAGTCTCTGTAAGGCAAGATGCAGAGGGGCTGGGAGATCCATGGCAGCTGTCTTCCCTCCTCCAGTGCCTCCTTGCCCATCAGACTTGGCCAGCTGGGGCCGATCCAGTGCAGCAACGTATGGTCCACACAGCCCTCTGTTCTTCCATACCCAGCCTTTCCCCTGGCACAGGTAAGTGGCTCTTTCCCCAGCGTTCCTGTCTGCATCTGATCCCACACTTACCCTTAGTCCCACTCCTGTCCTTCCAGAGTAAACCCAGGGGACTTGTCTCTGGCAGATGTCACTGCCAAAGGACCGATCTGTCTTGCAAGCTGCTGTGAGCAGGACCGAACCTGTTGTGTTTCTGGAACAAACCTATTGTGCTCCTGGAAGACGAAGTGTTGCTACGTGACACTGTAGGTCTCCAGGGCTGTTCTGGGGCATGGCTTCTGTAACTCCTTGTTTCCTGGTCCCTGGACAGCCTTGTTCTCCTTCACTCCTGCCCTCTCTGCATTTTCAGCTGTGCCAGCACAGGGATGTAGTTAGTCCCTGTGCCCTCCAACCTCAGCTCCCTGCCAGCCCTGAGAAATGCAGGCTGGTTTTGAATGTGCAAGAGAAGAGCAAAGGGTGGAGAGTAGCCACTGTGCTGGCTACTTTGTGCGCTGACTATGGGGTGCACTGGGACTGGGCCCTCCAGCTTGATTTTACTCAAACATTTGCATCCTTAGGGTACTTACGCCCCACTGCACCAAGGGAGAGTGTGGGTGGGTGGGCACCCATTGAATCATATAATCATATAGTGGGTTGTGTTGGAAAGGACCTTAGAGATCATCTAGTTCCAAATCACTTGCAAGGGGCAGGGATGCTCCCCCTAGACCAGATTGCTCAGAGCCCTATCCAACCCAGCCTTGAACACTTCTGGAGACTGAATGGAGCACAGCCCTGGCACCCAGGGACCCTGCTGCTGTAATGCCTGGGGGGTGAGCAGGTCCCTGGGGGCTCCCGACCCGGGTTTCTCTCTGCCAGTGGTGCCCAGCCCAGCTGGTACAACACGGCTGCTCCATCAATGTGCCTTTGTCTGGCCCGGCTGCCGAGCTATTTGAGGAAAGTGGAGACGGCTTTTGTGTTTCTATCTCCCGTTGGAGGTATTTATAGCCTGCCTGTGACTAGCGCTGCCAAGCGCACTGCCAGCTGGACCCCATTCCCTTGGGGTGCTGCCTCAGCTCCAAGCCCCATTCCTGCCTCTCCCTCGCACCACCCACTGACAAGCAAGGGTGGATCCCTCCATGGGCAATCCCCTCCTTGGGCTGCTTGAGGTCAGCCAAAGATTAGAGAATGGGGACGATGCATCTGCTGGTGCAGCGCTTGGTTTGGGCTTATGTGAGCAGCCTGGTCTAGTGGGTGGCATCCCTGCCCATGGCAGGGGAGTTGGAACTAAATGGTCCCTTCCCACCCAAGCCTTTCTGTGAGGCTGGTGATGCTTTTTTCTGCAGTTGCTTGTACCCTAAGGAGACGTGAGAGCTGTAGGGCTCTATCCTGGAGCATTGCAGGAGAGAAGGCTTCCCCCGTTTCAGGGAACCAGTCTCCCTGCTGGGCTCCAGTCTGTTCCAGTGCTGCTACTGGGGCATGCTCAGCCATGCCCAGCAGCTTTCCATGGGGGCTGTGCAGGTGGAGGTGAGGGGTGCTCTCCGAGCATGTGCTGCCTTTTCCAAAATCTTCACCCCATCTCTTTGCTCCGCAGTAAAGCCACCACCTTGGGCCGCATGTCCCCGTGCCAGGGCTGCCAGAGCCAAGCCATGAAACACGGCAAGGAATGCCACTCGCCACAAGACGCAGGCCTGCTTCCCCATCCGGTGAGTGTCGGACGGAGCCGCCTCGGCAGCAAGGTTGTGCTTCATGCCTCACTGTCCCATCGCTCCCTCCCACTGCTCCCGCGGCAGCCCGGCCTCCAGCCCCAGCGCTGCCTGCCAGGTTTCCCTAGCAATGGGCCGTGCCGTACGGCGCAGCGTGCTGGCTTCCCCCGCGCGGCCTCCGCGGGCTGGCCGGCCTCCCGGCAGCCTCCAGATCCCCTCCCGCCATCCTGCGGCCTCCTCCCGCCTGCCTGCACCTCCTTCCGCCGCCGCGCTCAGCCCATGGCCGGACCCTGCTCGGCGCGGCTGCAGGGCGACGTGGCCGCCTTCACCGCTGCCCTGCGCACCCTGGTCAACAACCCCCAGTTCAGGTGAGGGCCCCGGGCGTGCCGCCTCCCCCCAGCCACGCCGAAGCCCCCGGCGGCTGCTCCGGGCTGTTTTCCCGCAGGCCGAGCCTTCCCTGCTGGGGCGATTGGGGCCGACGTGGCTTGTGCAGCGCTCCGCACACAGCCGCATGACAGCAGGAGTCCAGGGCTGCCCAGGTGTAGCCCACCCTGGACAGCCGTCATCTCTCAGGAGGAGGGAAAGTTCCTGGGTGTGCCCAGACCCTCTCTGTCCCCAGGCGTGGTGCCAACAGGGCAAGGCAGTATCCCAGGATAAATCCTGTGCTGGGGCTCTTGCCCTTGCCGGGAATAGGGGTACATTGAGCTCTCCAGGGGCAGCTTCCTCCCTGCTCAGTTCCTCTCCCACCTGTCTTTACTGGTGTTTTACTCCAGCCTATCTGGAGGGCATGCCACAGCCTGGCATCCCTCCTCATAGGGTTTGGTATTCCTGCCACCTCTTGCCAGAGCAGGGAGCAGAGATGTAGGTGCTGCCTTGGCTTTCCTCACCCACATGGTATGTCCTGCCTGGCTGTGGTCCTCCTCACCCACTTCCTGCTGAGGCCTGGCCAGCTAGAACACCAGAGCTATCTAAGGAAATCCCCATTCCTGCTGAAATTTTTGGCCACTCAGAAGAGAAATCCCAGTAAAAACTCCCCAGCCACAGGGCCAGGCAGTAGAGGAGTGGCTGGCAGTGTCTGGTCATTCTCAGCTTATGTCCTGCTGCTCACATCTTTCAATCCACACCCCTTATCCTGCAATGTGCAACCTGAAATCTGTGCTCTGCATCCATCTACTTCATCTCGCATCCTGCACCCTTACTCCTATAGCCTGTACCTCACTGCCTGCGCTCTGTAGCCTTTGTTCTGCATCCCACATCCTGTAGCCTTCATTTTGCACCCATCCTGCAGCCTGTGTCCTACATCCCAGACCTTGCATGCCATAATCACAGCTGGCATCCCACATCCTACAGCCTGCATTCTGCTTGCCCCTCTTGGCCTGTGGACCCCAATCATGGAACAGTTTATCATGGTCCCCCTTGCAGGAGCAGTCATGGAGGACCTGTTGGGCTCTGCTGACACCACCCATCCTGCCCCAGCTGTGTGTCTCCTGATAGACACTTGGGATGACCCAGGTTCCTTCTGACTGGGCACATACACCGCCCTGTGGGATGCTGAGGATCAGGCTATGGATTTGTGCATGTCCTCATGGCACTCAGAGTTTGGGTGGCATGTCTTCTGCTCATTGCCTTCTGGGATGGAGGAAGGGACAAGGGGATAGATGGGCCATAGCCACAGGGGCACACAGGCAGGAGACTCTGTGTCCTTTGCCTGCTTCCTTTGCCCTGATCTTGCCCCCATTTTCTTGGGCCACGGAGCTGGGGAAACATTTTGGGGAGGGGAGGGTTATAGGGGATCAGGGCAACAGGATGGTCCCTGTGCTCTAGGGTATGCAGCAAGCTGCCTTGTTGGGCTAGTGCTAGCCCTGCTGGCAGCTATGCCAGAGCCTTCACATCCCTGAGACATGAGTCAGTTCCCATGAGTCAAGGAGGCTGATCCCGGTGACAGCAACGCTTTCCTTGGCTCTGCTATGCCAAAAGAGAGAGTCACTTTCTCCAGCTGTCCTTGGCCTTTGTATGCCCTGCTCGGTGCCAGCACACAGGGCTCTCTGTGCTTTCCAGATGACCTGTCATGCTCACCTCACCTGTAGTATTCAAATGGCTGAAAAGAGACACCAACAAGATCCCATCTGTTCCCCTGTTGGGACAAACCCCTGGGTTAAAATTAAAGGGTACTACCCCGCTGTGCCAGGCACTCAGCAGGTCCCTTCCTGTGTGCCCTGTCCCAGCCCAGGGAAGGCTGTGCCCTTGCTTTCCAGGTATCGTGTCCCTCATGGTCCCCTCTCCCCCTTAGCGATGTGATGTTCGTGGTGGGCCAGGAGCAGCAGAAGGTGTTTGCACACCGCTGTGTGCTGGCATGCCGTTGTCAGGCATTCCGTGGGATGCTCAGCCAGGCACCAGTGGGCAGCCAGGACTCCTCCAGCAGCGTCCCACCCCAGGGGCCCTTCATCCTGGGCAACGTGCAGCCTGAGGTCTTCCTGGCCGTCATTGAGTTCCTCTACACCAACAGTGTTACCCTCAACAGCCACATAGTGAGTGGGGATGGGACTGGTGGGGACCATGGACATTGGAGGGGCAAGAAGAGGATGCAGGGGAAGGGGGTGCTTTGCAACTCTTGGTGTGCCAAAGTTGGAGGAGATGGTCTACGTGATGCTCTCTGACTGGCTAACACTGTAATGAATGTGTGGGGTCTCAGCCCAGCACAGTGGGGTGTCCAGAGCACCTTGGGACCACTAGCTCTGCACACCCTGTGTGGTGAGAATGGGGACACCACAGCAGAAGACCTAAATTTTTCTCCATGCAGCAGCCTTATCTCCCATGCCCCACTCAGGAGCTCCCACAGAGGCAGGAGCATACCTGCCCTCTACCCTGGGCTGCTGTGCCTGTCCATGGCCCTGCACGCTGATGATCACAAGGTCCCTCTTGCCTGCAGGCACTGGAGGTGCTGACCTCATCGGTGGAGTATGGCTTGCAGGACCTGTGCAAGGTACAGTGCTGTTTAGGCTGGGGGCAGTGTCCCCTGAGTGTTCCTGGGCTGGACAGCACCCCAAGGTGGTCCCTGCATGGCTGGTAGCTGGAGGAGGCTCTGAGGGAACCACCATGGTGCATCTCGCAGGCTTGTCCCTGCTTCTCGATCCTGGAAGGTCTCTCCACTGGGATCCCCCTTGAGGGGGTGCAGCAGCAGCTGGGAATCCCGCAGGGGAATCCCAAGAAACCATGGGGAAGGACATGGAGTTTCACATCTCCTGCACAGCAAAGGTCAGAAGGAAAGCCCCTGTGCCTTCACTCACATGTGCTGTCTGGTCATCTGACAGGATGATGCAGTTAAACAGAGCCCCGATCCTTAGGAGCAGTCAGCACCCCAGTTGTTGTGCTGCCAAGGCAATGCTGCTTCGAGTGGGAAGGTTTTGGGAAGGCAGCAGAGAGCAAAGAGGAAGGGTGGGAGCTGAACAAGGAGGGGCCAGGGAGCTGAAGCAGCTCGGTATTGGGGAGGGTGACCACACCACATCATCAGCCTGATTCCTGAATTACAGCCTGGCTGAACGGGTGACCTGACATCTCACACCCAGACTTCCCCTCCCTCCCCTTCGCACTGGGAAAGTACCGCAGGAGCTGAGGAATGGTGGGCTCCTGTCTGCCAGGGTGGTGGGTTGGAACCTGTGGGAACAAGCTCAGCCAAAGCCCAGATGTGGCACAGAGCTGTCAAACAGCTGTCTGGGTAGGGAAGGGATTTAAGAGATGTAGCAGAAAAGGGTGCTCCTATCACAAGTCACACCCCACCACCCAGCAAATGCATCCTGAGGGGGATGACCTGCATAGAGGAGGGATGGGAGGGAAATGGGCTGACCAAGGACAGCTGTGCCATGTCAGTGTGCCCAGCTGCTGGATGACCTCATGTCCCTCCTGCCAATGACTCAGGGCCCTTCTGCCTCAGCTGACAGCTCCTCCCTGCATGTCACATCCCCTTGGGTTTCCCAGGGACTCTGTTACGCAGCTGAGATAGGCAGGAGAGAGGTCCCACTCACTGATAAACATGCCGATCTGGCTGCATCCCACCTGCATCAACCATGTATGGGATGCAGCTGGAGATACTGGTCCCCTAGCAGTCACAGCCAGAGGACAGCTGGCGGGCAGGGGTGGGGTAAAGCTGTGGTCACCCACTGCACTGCAACTGGCACCAGGATTGTGCCCTATGGCAGAACATGAATGGCATCTGTAGACAGGATTAGTGGACCCACTTCAGGCTATCACATTGGCTGGGTTTGGTCACATCAATCTTGGTCCCTGGCTCCATCAGTGGCCAAGCTGGCTGCCCACATCCACACTGCAAGACGTCATCCCACAGGCCACTGCTTATGAAATCCTGGGGGGCTGGAGGTGCCTCTGGCCCACATTCCATGTGCTGGGGGCTCAGGGGATGCTGAGAGTTGTGCGGAGGGATGGCAGGGTTGTGTCCTCCCCTCTCTCCACCCTCTCCCTGTCTGCCTTCCAGCTCTGTGTCAAGTTCATCAAGGACACACTAACTGTGGAGCAGGTCTGCGAGGCCCTGCAGGTAAGAGTGACACCAGTAGAGTCACAAAGGGTTAAAAATAACGTGCAAAATTTGGGCCAGGACCAGAATTGACCCTTCTGTTTTCTGCTGGACATGGGGCAGGATTTCTCACTCACCCCTGGTGCAGCAGTTGCCCTGCCAGCTCCCAGACCACTGGGATTGTACCAGAGGTGCAAGGGACGGAGGGGCCACCAGAGCCTGACAGAGAAGTGTCTTCACACTGCCCCAAGCAGGCCTGGCCAGAACTCCACAGTGCCAGGGCTTTGTCATCATCTGCATGAAACTGGGAGGGACTGGGTTTTGGGGAGCCAGTCCCAAAACCCCTGCTGAGAGCTGAGGCACCTAAAAATAGCTTTGGGAAGGTCCTAATGGCCCTGGCCATGCTACTTGGTGGGACCAAGGCTGCTCTCCAGAGAAGGGGGATTCGTTTCATGTCCCACAAGCTGAAACAATCTTGGGGTGAGCTGCCTGCCCCAGAACACAGAGCCCTAGCCAGATGTGATGCCAGACCACTGCGACATAAGTAGAGCTAAAACTGGCCCAGAGGAAACAAAACAAGAAACCCCAAAACCCCAGAACAAAACAAACCTGAATAGCTCATCTGCCCTCCCCACTTACGTCAGCATTGGTCCCCTGCTGTGGCAGAGAGGGAGGTGATGTTCACCCTGCCTGTGCTGGTCCTGAGTACCCCACACACAGGGGCTCTTTTGGGGGAAAGGGGTTGTGCCCTCCTGGTAATCAGATGGGCAGTGTCAGCCCTGGGACAAGCATTGCTCAGTAGGGCTGGGAGAAAATTAGAGCAATCCCAAATTCCTGATGCAGTGATCCCAGGGTCAGGCTGGGGCTGGCACCAGGGGTATGGGGTGTTTGTGGAGGGCTTTAAGCTGATCCTGTGCCCACACAAGGAGCGCTGGGGACTGGTGGTTTCATGTGCCTGCAGTGTGACCTTGTGAGAACAGCATCGGGGCCTGTCCCCCACCGTGGGCTCGGTGACCTGCCTGAGCAGAAGTGGAAAATCACATGTCCTGCTAAGGGTGGGGCTGGGTGAGCATTGTGGGCATTAGAGCCACCAAAACATTTGCTGTTGGGCAGGCCAGGAAAGGAAGGGACCTTGGTGCCCCTTCCTCCCCATACTCTCACCGTGGTACCCAACCCAGAGAGATGTCTGCCTCACCCGTGACCCTCAGAGTGCCCATGTTTCTGTAGGGCTTTGCTTGGGAGTCCTTCCTGCCCTGGACCCTCTTGCAGGTATCTGTGTTGTCTCACAGGCTGCAGTGACCTATGGGCAGGTGGACCTCCAGCAGCACTGCCTGGCCTTCATAGAGGACTGCACTGCGGTATGGTGGCAGGTGATGGGGGAGCATGGTGTGGGATACCCCAGGGTATGGGGGCACGTGGCATGGAGAACATTGCATGAGGCAATGGAGCAGGGCCCCAAGGACAGGATGCTTCGAGGCTGGGAGAGGAGCAAATGGTATTTGGAGAGAAGATGCTGGGTGACTGGCAGAGGCAGGGTGGGGGGTACTGGAGTGCCAGGGGATTGGAGTTTGGGTTGGGGGATGCTGGAGTGCCGGACAGGGATGGCACCAGAATGTGGGTGATGGATGGGAGGGGTAGTGTGGGGTCCTGGTTCCAGCACCCCGGTGTTGTGGTGTGCTGGCAGGCAGTGGTGCAGACACAGGGTTTCCGTGAGCTCTCTGATGCGGTGCTGGCGCGGGTGCTGCACAGTGACCGCCTGGCCGTGGATGAGCTGGACCTGGTGCAGGCTGTGCGGGAGTGGGCACACGTCAGCTCGGTGAGTGTCACACAGCAACGTCCACCCAGGGGTGCCTGGGCCCCCACCAGCCCAGGCTGGGAATGTAGGCACCCTATCCCTGAGCCCAGGGCTGTGTGATACACATGGCAGCTGTGTCACTCCCCCCAGGCCCCTGCCTCCCCTGGTGCCCAGGATATCACCAGCCTCATCCCTCACATCCTGATGTCTGACAGGCTGTCCTGGAGCGTCCAGTGCCAGAAGTGGCAGCCCTGCCTGTGAAGGAGCTGCGTTTGCCCTTGCTGGCACCCAGCGAACTGGTGACACTGGAGAGCTACAACCAGCAGGACCTTCTCATCCCGGTGAGCTGCTGCCTGTTCTTAGTGTCCCCTGACTGACCTCCAGGGCTGGAGGATACTGCAGGATGGGCTGAGGAGGACCACAGTGTGGCAGTGCCGATTCCCCCATCCCTCTCCCCATCCCCACAGGTGGAGAACATTGCAGCAGCCTGGCGTGCCCATGCACTGAGGAGGGGCAGTGGGGTGCCCTCCCGCCTCTGCCGTCCCCGCCGGGGCACGCGGCCCCGTGACCATCACCGTCACCTGGAGCCACACGCCAAATAGGGATTGGGCAACGAGTTTTGTCCAGCCCAACCAGGGGACTCTGCAACGGGGCAGGGTGTGGGGCTGGGCTCTGATGCTGCTGTGGCCAAAAGCATCGATAAGGTGCTTTGTCCTTTGTCACAGCATCGGGGCCAGGGCAGGATGCCTGGATCACCCCCAAAACTGATGCAGGGGCTGGGGGTAGGGTAGAGGTGGGCTATGCCATGGGTGGAAGGGCACTGCAGGCTGCCCAGGCAGTGACCCAAGGGTGGTGGGGCTACAGAGATCCCTTCGGGATGGGGACCGAAGATGAGCTTCCCCTTCCCCGGGGCCGTGCTGCCCTCCCCCGGCAGCAGGGCCGTGCTGCAGCGGGAGAGAACGCCAGTACCTGCCCGGGCAGGAGCACGGAACCCTCCACGGCAGTGGCACGGGGACCCTGGGGCTTGGAGGGGGTGCAGGTACGATGGTACGCATGGGCATCTTTGCACGCACTGCTGCACCGACAGGCTCCCACCCCCCAACCCCGCTAAGCCCTGGCAGCTGGCCACACACACGCAGGACAGGCTGCCAGCCCCCAATGTGCCACACACACAGTGTGCAGCCCCCCTTGCACCCCCCATTGCATGTGTGCACACAGCTGGGTCTGTCTCAAGCACACATACCCCATACCCCCCTTCCAGCTGTGTTCCCCAGGAGAAAGGGCTGGACACAGCAGGTAATTTATATATAATATATATATTTACTCTTTAAAAATAAACCTTCGGTCCCCACTACCGCCTGTACAAACTACAAAAATAAACCTTTGCTCTCTTTGATATAAATAACTTAGATGGCGTGTTGAGGGGGTGGGGGGGAGGGGCTGCCCGCCGTGCCCACGCCTGGCACGGGGACAGGGTCCCCAAGGCCACCCCTGCTCAGCGGCAGTGTCAGGGGGCTGGGGGGCCTGGGGCCGCAGGCACAGCAAACACCGCTGGAGTTAAAGTGCTGGGTAACGGCGCGGACAGTGCCCGGGATGGGGACAGGGGCTGGCTGCAGGGACAGCCCCGTTGCACGGGGACATGGTAAGAAATACGGTTTCCAGCAAGATGTGCCTGGTGGCACCATGGGAGCCCACGTCAACGTGCACTGTCCTGTGCGTGCTCAAGCCTGTGCCATGGGCAGAGCACAAGTGTGACACAGGGCTGTGATTGTGGGACAGCTCAGGGGCTTGGCACAGCAAGGGCCACTCCAAGGATCTCCCCCTTCCAAAACCCCGCCTGTGTGCTGGGGAGCAACAGGCTCCCTTTCTCCACTGTGGCACATCCGTGATCTCCAGCCTTCCCATCCTTGCCACTGGGGAAACTGAGGCACGGACTAGCATGTTGGAAGGGGTGAGCAGCCCATGGAGTGGGGGCATGAACCAGGTCTGTGTCCCCAGGCTCCTGCTGCCTCCAGTGGGCAGCCCTGCACTGGGCAAAGGGTCTGCCCGCTCCCTGCCTGCACCCTGGGCAGCCAGGCGAGGCTGTAGGCTGAGAAATAAATCTTTTAAAATAAGCTTAAAAATATATATCTCTCTATAGATAGTTTCCCTTTGCAATAAATAAAGGTGGGGGTGCCCACCCTAGGCCTTGCCCATGGCACGCCAGGGCATAGCTGGCTCTGGGGCTGCCCCCTTATCAGGACAGGGGGCATCAGGGCACCCTGTTGGGGTACCCCAGCTCATGGCCTGGGATGGGTGGTCCCAGGAGGAGGTGATGGGGAGCAGGCAGTGACCCCACAAAGGGGGAGCTGGCATGGCACCGAGTCCACCTTGCCAGCAGCTCCAGAAACAGAGGGGGGAGTTAGTGCTTCCATTTCTGGGGGGCAACAAGCCCAGGGCAGGATAACCCCAAGCCCTGGGTGATGGGACACGGCACCAACGGTACAGCCTCAGGTGAGGGACACGCGGGCACGGCGTGGCCTGCACACAGCTTGCATAGAAGTGCCAGCCTGCCCTACCAAGCCCCCATGCAGGGTGCAGGGGGGCCAGTCCTCCTCGGCCAAGACCGCTCCGGTGATTAGCAGCATGACACGGGTGACCCCGCTCTGCACCCTCCTGTGCCCACCGGGTGCTGGGGAGATGCTCTGCCCAGGAACCAGCAATCTGCAGAAGAGAGATTCGGGGGGTCAGTTGGGTCCCTCCACACCCACCTCACATCCCCATGCAGCTACACACCAGCCCTGGGTAGATTTTCCCCAAGCTCACCTAGCGCCGGGCACCTGCCCCCTGGTGTCCCATGTTCTGCATCTCAAAGGTGTTGGGCACAGCGGTGCTGCTGGTGCTGGGCTCATCCAGGCAGTCCCGCTCGCTGCTGGTGAAGCCCTCAGGGCTGAAGTTGGGGTAGGAGCCAGGCAGTGTGGGGTGCAGGGCCACTGTCACTGAGGCGGTGGCTGTGACGGTGGTATAGCTGCCGGCTGGACCCTGTAAATGGGTGCTGTACGTGGGCAGGGCTGCAGCGGGGGCTGGCCGGGTGCCTGGTGGGCCAGGCTGCGGGTGCTCTCGGGGCAGTGTGGTGCACGGCTCCCCGAAGGGCAGGGGGGCTGCAGGCTGAGGGCCAGAAGCCTCTTTCTTCCCCTGAACCTCCAGGCTGTCCTTATAGGGCTTCAGCACCTAGAGGGGGAACATGAAGCATGAGGGTCCTCAGTCATACTGAGCATCCTCTGGCAACAGCACCAACTCCCATCCCTCAGCTCTATCCATGACCCTCTCCCTGGAGATGCAGGGGAGCTGGCAATGCCACAGTGGGCTGAGACACTCACAGTGATGCGGGGGAAGCTGGGGTCCTTGCCAGCCTCCAGTAGGATGTGTGCCGGGGCAGGGGGCACAATGAAGGGTCCCCGTGGGCTGCCTGGCCCCACGCTCTCTGTGTAGTGCTCCGTGTCAGAGGGCTCAGGGAAGGTGGAGGGCCAGGCTGGAGCACGCCGGACGTACAGTCCCCCAGGGCCCAGACATGGGGGTACTGACTCTGGTGGGGGTAGGCAGGGGCCATTATCCACCAGGGATGCCTGGGGAGAGAAGACAGGTCAGAGGGACCAGGGACAATGGAGTATGGAGAAGTAGGGAGTATGGGTTGATGCGAGGATGGGGATGTGGGTGATACCAGGTGAAGCACGGATGGGATCAAATAGGTCAGGGAGGGATGGGGGAAGTTGAGCATGGAATGAAGCAGGAACGAGGTCAGGTAGGTATGGGGCAAGTAGGATATGGGTCAAAGAAAGGATGAGGTAAAAGAGGGGTGGTACAGGGCAAGGGATGGACTGAGGTGGGTTCAAGATGAGGTTGGGCCTGGACAAGGCAAAGATGGATAAAGGGTGAAAAGTGGGCAGGGAGAGGGGCAATGGGGGCATGGAGAGACATAAGTACAGGTTGGGGAGGATGAGGGAGACGTGGGATGGAGGGGTCTTGTACCTCAGGGGGTGGCCCGATGACAGAGAGCAGGACGGGCAGCAGCACCAGCCCATTGAGCAGCCCCAGCAGCGTTAGGATGGTCAGCACCGCAAAGAAATACCTGAGCGGGCCATAGGCACATGGGGTAGGCAGGCATAGCCATCATGAACTTGTCCCATCCCCAATATGGCTTCCCATGCCACACCCCCCAGCCCGGTCATGTCTCCCCAGCCTCCAGGCAAGATGGAATGGCAGCCCCCAGCAAGATGTCCTCACCAGCTGCCCCACATCCCAACTGCCAGACAGGGGGGCTGCCACACCCACCAGCTCCCACTGCCAAAGCTCTTGTACGGCAAGTGGCTGGTTTACTTTTCTTCAGTGCTCACCTCATGATGAAATCAAACTCAGAGCCAGCCAGCATGAGGACACCCAGGAGGGTGGAGACAGCACCATCCATCACAGGGGCAAAAGTGTGCTCCAGTGCAGCGGCTGAGCGCACATTCCTGCTCCCCGCAGCTGTCAGGAAGCCCTGAGTGGGATGCAAATGTCATGTGGGGTTGTCCCCGTGTCCCACCCATGATGGGCCACCCATCGGCACATGGCCAAGGGGGTGAGGGTGCCAGAGAGTGGGAACTGGGATCAACCTGTGCTCACCAGGGCCACATGGACAGTAAACTCCACACCGATGCCCACTGAGGCAATGAGGATGACCACAGGGATGGCGCTCAGCTTGATGCCCATCAGCCCCATGATGCCAAACAATTCCACAGCCATCATGGCCAGGATGGAGACCTGGAGGGTGGTGGGGTCAGTGAGGGATGGCTTTGACTGGCTGTCCCCTCTCCCGGGCAAGCCTGATCCTACTCGATATAGGGCAGTCTCACCTCACCAACCCTTTTCCCTCTATTTGAGGTGTCCCTCTGTCCCATCTTCTGGGAGTAGCCCTCACCCTGCTCTGCATGGATGTCATTGAACCCCTGCCCACTACACACATTCCCTTCATAACAGGCTCCCTGATCCCTCCATGTGGGTCCCCCACCAACTGCCACCTCCACATGGGTGTTCCCATCACACTCTTCTGCATGGATGTATCCAGGGCCCCCTGTTCTCTTCATCAGTGATATAACTGATCCCTCCATACAGGAGTCCCCCACCCACTGCTACCCTCATATGGGCATCCCTTCCCCCCAGGGTGCCCCTGGCCACTCCATCACCCAATTCCTATGAAGCAGGTACCCAGGGCCACTCAGCAGGACAGGAGAAAGGCTGGATGCCCCTGACCCCACCCATCAGGACCATCTCCATACATCAGGGTGCGTACTCACGATGATGCCAGCGGTCCAGGGGTTGAGCAGCAGCAAGGCACAGACAAGGAAGGTGCAGGCCAGCAGGATGCTGATGGCCAGCAGGAACCAGTGCCGCAGGCCGATGTACTGCTCCCAGAAGAGGAAAGGGTAGCCACTGGGGTAGCTGAGCACGCCGTGGCGCTGGGCAGCCTCCTGGCAGATGGCCCGTACGCTCTCAATCGCCTCCACGAAGTCAGATGTGCGACGCAGCCCACTCAGGTAGAAAGGGAACTGGGCAAACTCCAGTGGCTGGGCTGCTGGGACTGGTGAGGAGATCACAGGCAGTATGAGGGTATGGGCAGTATGGGTGTACAGGCAGCACACGAGCACCACAGCCACACCAGCCTGAGTGCAGCCTGGGCAGCCTGATGCCTGGCTCGGTACCACTGGTCTGGGGAGTGTGTAGGGAATGGGCAGGGGTCAAGGAGGAGGGCAGGGCATTTCTCTGCCTGTACGATTTTTGTGTGTTAGTGGGTTACTCCTTGCAGTGAGGCGCTCATGTGCTGGAGCAGGTTTGCGCTGCTAAGGCCAAAGGGAATGAACAGTGGGATGCTCAGGGTGTGGCATGCAGGAGGACAAGAGTTAAGCATAGGAAAGCAAGGCAGCTTACCAGATGCGGTAAGGGGTGTGGGGGGTTTCCCTTCAGGGCAAAAAGGTGTGAAGAGTGGGGTACTCTGCAGGAGGATGCTCGGGGTGGGGGAGCCCTGGTGAGCCCACCATGGTCACTCACTTCGCAGGTTCTCGCCCGTGGTGTCATACTTGTCATGAATCCACTCAGGGGGTGGGGGGTAGAAGTTGGCCTGGGAGGCGGCAAAGCCCAGGGGGTCGTTGCTGGCCCACACCGTCAGGCAGATGTAGAAGGTGTCAGGGGGGATGATGCCATTCTCATCCACCAGTCGCCGCGTAGTCAGCTACAAGAGAGACCAGGAGCAGGCATGAGCCGGGCACTGGGGCAGAGACATTCCCAGCCCAGTCAGCCCAGCCCTGTCATCGCTCACCTGATTGAAGTTGAAGGGCTCCTTCTTGTTGCCCGTCTGGATGAGGAGCTTGTACGCCAGTGCCCCATCCTCGGAGCCATTGCGATAGCTGTCATGGGTGATGCGCCCGGCCTGCCAGTCTCTGTCGAAGGTGGCCTGGAGCCCTGGGAATACCGAATGGGGGTAAGAATCCCTGGAGACACACCATCCTGCACAGCACAACATGTGAGCCAGGGAGTGTGGTGCCAGAGGGATGGGCACACAGAAACCCCAAGGCTCAGCTTCCAGTGCTGGGCACCTTGGGACCACCCTCCCCAGGGTACTGCACACAAGAGAAGGCATTCCCAGGCCAGTGGCGGGCATGCAGGCTGGGGAGAGAATTGTCAGGCAGGGGAAGTCATGGAGAAGAGGCATGTCACTCACCCCGCAGCCAGTCCTGGAAGTAATGGAGCCACATTTTAGGCAGGTCACGGTTGCCCTCCCGCACCACATACTTGACGGTGCTGAAGGCCTGGTGCAGGCTCAGCAGGGCAGCCTGGGCACCCGGATAGTGGAAGCCACCTTTAGTGACGATGAACATGTTGTAGAAGGAGAAGTACTTGAACTGGGCTGAGATGAAGGCGTGTGCCTTGGTGTCCCGTGGCACGATGTCCGTCAGGTAGAGGCCATCATGTACCATGGTGGTGCCATAGAGGCTCAGACCCAGCAGTGCCAGGAACAGCACCACCACTACCACCTGTGGGGACAACGAGGGGGTCACGAAGAGTGCTGTGCCACCCACCCACCTTGAGTGGCACCACCAGGGCTGCTCCCATCTCACCTTGGTCCGGGTGCGCAGAAGGAGTGGGGCGTACTTCTCCCGGGCGAAATCAGCGAGGCTCCAGCGGCAGAAGGGCAGGGGGACACACTCCCGCCCGCCCTTGGCCTCATCCAGCTGGGACAGCAGATCCCGGGTGGAGCTGGATGGGGCAAAGACCTGCGAGCCCAAGGGGTCAGTGTGGGGCAGCAGGATGGCAGGTGAGGTGCACACCTGGGAGGTGGGTGGCAGGACGGTGACAATGTGGTGGCCTGAGGGGTCACACCGGGTGAAGGCTTGCACAGTGGTGGTGATCTGGGTGCTGGTGGCCACACCAGGGTGCCCATAAGGAGATGGGTGGCAGGTATGGTTGTCGTTGGCGTCAGCAAGCTCTTGGGGCTGGATCTGGATGACCCGTGAGGAGCAAGGGCTGCATGGGGAGAGTGAAGGAGGAGAGAGAGAGAAGGATGAGGTATTTCGTCAGCCCATCTTCTTTAGGGAACTGTGGGATCAGACCAATCCCAGCCAGCCCAGTGCCGGTACCTGTAGAAGCAGCAGAGGATGTCGAGCCGGCGCCTCTCCCGGCGGTGCAGGTCCAGGCTCAGGATAGCAGGGAAAACAAAGAGCACCATGGCGAAGTTGAACACAACAACCACTGCAGCCTGCAGGTATTAGAGGACACACGTCAGAGCAGGGTCTGGCCATCCCTTCCCATTCCCTGGAAAGGGACTGTGACTCTACCTGGAGGGAGAAGGCGCGCAGGGCAGGGATGGGCACCAGGGCTGCCATGAAGAAGGCAATCATGTTGCTGACAGAGGTGAGAGCCACACTGGTCCCCGTGCGCTTCAGACACTCACCTGTCCGCTCCTGCAGGGACAGGGAAGGGGTCATGAGAGGGACCATGGGGAGGCAGGAGGAGGCCGAGAAGCCCCTGGGCAGTGCTCAGTGCTCACCTTGAAGGGGATGTGCTGGCTCGTCTCAGTGAAGGCGTGAGCCAAGAGGAACATGTCATCCACCCCAATGCCAAGGGCCAGGAAGGGCAGGACCTGCCACAGAGCAGTTGACATCAGCAGAGAGATGTGGCCGCCACCTGAGAGGGGACTCAGACACTCCTGAGCCCTTAGGGTCCCACCCTCATCACAGTACCCATCTCCTCCCCCAGCACATACCTGGGTGGTGGCTGCATTGAAGGAGATGCCCAGCAGTGAGCAAAGCCCCAGGCCAGAGGCAACGGAGAGAGCCACAAGCAGGACCCCAGCCAGGCCCACAGCCCCTTGGGACTTGGAGCAGTCCCACCGCAGCATGGTGACACAGGCGTAGGCCAGCTGGAAGAGCACAGTGGGTTAGCAGGGACTGGGGGGCAAATGGAGGGACGGTGGAGGACAGAGAGAAGGGGCACACGTACCATGAGGAGGTAGCCCCCAGCCACCCGGATGACGCTGACATCAGAGAAGGACTTCATGATGTCGTTGAGCGTGGTGGTTGAGAAAGCATGGACACTCTGTGTGGCATTGGGAGGGATGGAGTCCTGTGCCAGCTGCCAGAGGTGCATCCCATTAGAGGAGTCAGGACCCCCCTGCTCTACAGTACACCCACCCCAGAGACATTCAGGGTGTCAGCATCATCACTGACAGTCCCCAGGGACCCATTGAATCAAAAGAGAGTAGTGCAAGGACCCATGGACACATGAAAACCTGGGCACAGAGGGATGCCATGTGCAGGCTCACCCCTGCCCAGCACCATGTGTGGCCTGCTCCCATTGCTCACCTCCACAAATTTCCTCTGCCAGGCCTCCAGGATGGCTCCTGCCTTCTCCTCACTCCAGCTGATATCATGGATCTCGTAGTCATCCTTGAAGTGCTCGTAGAGCTGCCGGGGGCTCATGAGGAGGAACATAGTCTGCAGGGCCTCGGCGCTGGGGGACAGGCACGCACCTCGCTGGGACTGGCTGCAGTGCCCCAGGATGCAGGAATGGGTCCATCCCCCAACCCACGGCACCCATCCCCACCACAGACGCTCAGGAGAGGACTCAAGTATCCTGCCTCCTTGCTCTGCCTTGCTCCAAAGTACGGCCTTGCTTACTGGCCCCACACACTTGCCAGCCTCTGAGACAGCCCCACAGCCCCTCCTGCAGCCGGGGCAGGTATCCTGCCCCGTGCCGGGGGATGCCCACACCACAGCAGCTCTTACCGTAGCAGCTTGCCCTGGGAGTCTTTGGTTGTGCCACCTAAAATCAGCTCCTGCTGCCAGCGCATGAACTTCCTGGAGAAGCCGTGGCAGCCCCCTGAGAGTTCAGCCGGGATGTCGGGGTTCTGTGAGCGGAGGGGAGGTGTCAGGATTGTGGGGCAGGAAGGAGAGCAGTAAGCGCCCCCCCACCCCCCATCCTGGTCCTTATGGACCGTGACCCACCTGCTGGCTCTGCTTGTTGGGGGCACTGGGGGGACACTGGGGGTCCCGGGGGTCCAGACAGGGCCGCTCCATGTAAGCCTGTCCCACCTCTGCCTTGTCTAGCAGCTCTTTGAAGCCTTCCAGGGATGTGAACTGCCCCAGCTCCTCCATTAGCTGCAGAGGGTCCAGGTTGCTCCACTGGATGTCTGGACGGCCCCTGAGCAGAGAGCAGCACTGGGTCACGGGGGATGCCAAAACCCACATGCAGTACCACCACCACCACTGCCAACCCATCCCAGGGGTGCTGCAGATGCCCTCAAAGGCAGGATGCGAGGATACAGACGAGCAGCGTCAGCTCCCAGCACACCCTTACCCCCTCCCGGGGCCGCCCGCGGAATCCCCCGTGCCCTGTGCGCCACAGCGGGCCATGCCCCGAGTCAAGTAGCGTGCCTGATCCTGTTAGTCCAGGACAAAGCGGGGGGAGCCGGCCCTGCTGCCTGGCCCCGCTTTGTGTGAGCAGTCAGGCCGATTACTGCCCGTGGGCTAACATCTTGATAGAGGGGAGCAGGCAGGCAATAGCTCCCAGCATCCCTTACAGCCCTTCCTGCCATTTCCCCCCAAGCTGGAGAGTCTGGGGCTCAGCAGAGGTCCTGGGGGCTCAGCACAACTGGGAGCTGGGCATGGAGTAAGTTCTTGGAGATCCAGGAAGACTGCACTGGACTTGGGTACCCAGGAAAGGGGCTTTTCCCACTGCCTGCAGATGCTCTGCTCCCTCCACCCCAGCCTGGGGAGCTGGGGGCCAGCTTCCAGCCTCACTCAGCTTCTTTTTTAAGACAGAAAGGACACACAAAAAAGCCAATAACCCAGCCCAGCGCTCCAAAGAGGGGAAGAAAAAGCCCCGAGCAAGTGTGAGCTCTGGGGAGAAACACAGGCTAATAATTCATGAACGCTGGCTGGGCCAGAGCCGGCCGCTCGAGATTCCCACATACCAACCGGAGCTGCTGCTGCTTCCAAAGAGAGCCCCTTTTATCTGCTTTCGCTTGCTTCACTGAGCCAGGGCAAATCCTTTTGTCTTTCGATAGATTGCTGCTCTTTGTTCTCCCAGCTCCCGCCCCGCTCACCCCTCGGCGTTAAAAAGGGGGACGAGTCCCCATGGGCTGGCCGGCACTCAGCCGGGGTGCCCGCCCGTGCACCCGTTCACTCGGCTGCGAGAAGAGATGAGTCCCATCGCTGCTCCAGTGTCACCCTGCCCGCCACATACCTCAGTCCCAGAACGCTGCCCAACCCGGCAGGCAATGCCACCATCCTATTTGGCACAGCCACCCCAGCCCCACTTGCTCCTGTTCTCGGCAGTTCCCCAGCCTGGGATGGGGACAACCTGAGGTCTTGGGGTGGCAAAACCAGCCCCCTAGTCCTGGCTGGGGATGCTGCGGCCCCTTCCCCCTCCTCCCGTCCGCAGCAGCCTGAATAAGGCCACTATTTCATCTATTTGGCAAGGGGCAGCTTTCAGAGCAGCATTAGCATGAGAAAGCACGGGGCTGCGTTTGCTGACAATGCACAAGCCGCCCCAGCTCTCCCGGACAAACACACGCGTAAACAGAAGGAATGTGGGGGAGGCTCCCCCGGCCCAGTCCGGGCTCCCCAGCCCCACCACCGCGGTGCGAGTCACTCGCCACCCAGCCCAGGGACCCTGTGCCCTCCGCGCCCCTGGGCTCAGCTCAGGAATGTGGGTGCCCCCTCACAATTGTGGCACCCACGAAAAACTGCCACGGGCGGGGGTAGCAGCCTCAAGGACCTGTCTGCGGCACAGCCGCTGTTCCCCGTTCCCATCCCTGGCTGGTGGAAGAGCATGGCACGGCAGGGATGGGATGGGCAGTTCCTGCCTGCGGGCTGCAGCCCCCTGCAGCGGTGCAGCCCTACCTGTGCCACTGAGGCCAGGCAGGGGAGGACAGGGACCTGTCCCCAGGATGTTGACCCAGTGGGACAGCAACGGTGGTGGGACCAATCTAGGGCTGAGCAGGTCAGTACCGAGGCACCTTGGAGCAGGCAGAGCCAAGCTGCAAAGGGAAGTCAAGCACAGCCCCTCGGCAGCAACCCCAGCTCCTGCTCCTGTAGTAATGCATCTGTATGACTTTTCCATTCTGTGGACCAGCCAAACTTCTGTAAGTATCTTAACAAGCCACCTGCAATTTTTGTTATCAGAGCTCTCAGGAAATCAACAAGGTCAAGACAACAACAGGATTGAAAATAAGAACAAGGGGCCTGAGAACCTAACAATGAGCCTGGGAATCTAACTACCAAGAATGTAAACAATAGATGAAGGGAACACGGCGCGATGATGGACATTTGACCAATTGGGTGTCTGGAGAGGATTTGTGACCGCCTCATGGACAGGCAACCTAGCCAATCTGAAGTTTTGGGCGCACATGGGCCACGGACTGAGAATCTATATCTAGTGTGTAAATGTAAACAATAAATTACTTTCTGCACAAGTCATATTGGCTCAATTATTCCAAAGGTCAGATTGCCCTGCATGCTCCCACCTATGGCCCCCCACAGCCCAGGATAGTTCCCCACACACACTCACGGGAGATAGGCTGAGCCTCCCTGCAGCTTGGAGCCTTCCCAGAAGCAGTCCAGCGGTGTCAGGATCACACAAGGGAACAGCTTCTCTATCATCTGTAGGAGGAGATGCGAGGGGTCAGCAGGGATGGATCAGACTCCCCAGCCCCCCGCCTTGCTGGGCTTCCCAAACTTGTGCCTTCCCACATCCAGCCAGCAGTGCCTTCACAGCACCTGCAGCTGACAAGCCCTGTCCCCACCGCAGCCTATCCACTGCCATTCTTTGATGGACTGATCCCGTGGGTCAACAGCCACCCCTGGGGGGCTCCAGAGGGCCATCCGTGACCAGCACTTACCCTCTCAATCATGCCGTTCTCAATGATGGGGACACCCGACTTGTAGCAGATCTTGTTCAAATCCCACGATCTGGAAAGGCAGACGGAGGAGCTGAGAATGGGCATATCCCACAGGGGACATGGCAAGGGATGTGCAGGGTACAGCGGGGGTCCCCGTCCCCCATCTGGAGCCAGACTCACTTTCCGTACAGTGAGACTTGAACCTTGCTGGCGGCCAAGGCCGCCTCGAGGTGGAGCTGCAGGGCCTCCTGCGTCAGGATGTTATCACCCTCCTTCTTCGGGGTCTGGATCAACATCTGGGAGGTGTAGACGGACTCCTCGCCCAACTTCTCCTTGGTGTAGCGCAGCTCCTGGCTCACTCGGCTGCCCGCTGTGGAGGGGACCATGATGAGCCCTGTCAGTGCCAGGGCAGGCAGAGCTCCCATCCCACAAATCTGCCCTGCTCATGAGAATGCTTAGGGAATGGGATGGGCAGAATCAAGGCCGCTCTGCATCAGATGGTGCCATGTTAACTCACAGGGGCTTCTTGGTGTGGGGTTCCCCAGTTGCTGCATCCTCTGGGTGCTCATACTCAAGGGATCCAAACAGGGACTACCTCAGGACACACTGGACCAGGCATCCCCCTTCCCACCAACACTGTACCCAGCCCCAAAGCAGCTTGTTGGCTTTGCTTACCCCAGAAAAAACCCACAGACAGACGGTTGGTGAAGCAGAGTGGACCCAACCTGTCCACTTCCACTCATGCACTGTGGTGGGTGCTGCAGATGCCCAAAACCAGCCCACAAAATAGGAAGCAAAACTGGGGGCGACCCAGCCCAGCCCAGCTCCTCCAAGGCACCCCAAGGCAGGCAGGAAATGAGTGCAGGGAAAGGCAAGCACCCCAAAGTCCCTGCAGCTGTAGGCTGCCCCAGGAGAGGTTTGGGGACAGCGGATGGAGGTGGTGCTGGGGACATCCCTTTTCCCTGCCAAGGCTCTGGGATCTGTCCCCCTTTGGCAGCAGGAGAGCTCCAAGCACAGCAGGGCCAAGGTTTCCAGCTGAAGCCACTGACTTCATTTGCGGCTGCCTCGGTGTGGAAGAGGAATCCCCGCCCAGCCAGCGTGGCTGGGGCTGGGACCAAACCCTGCATAGGTCTTTTGGGTGGCTGAGCACCGTCCCAGGGACAGTTGTCCCTGTCCCCTTCAAATGTGGGGCTCCAATCCCTCCTGGCATAGCAAAGGGGAGACGGCACAGCCCACAGGAGGGTGGGAAGCGGATCCTGAGACTCCTCCCAAGTGCACCACTTGGCTGCCCTGCTCCCAGCCCCCTGCCCAGGGTAGGAGGGATGCTGCCCTGGCACATCTGGGGTGTAGCCCCCATCCAAGTGCCACCCACTGGGGTACCCCAGGATGCCCAGTGTGGGATGCTTCCCAAGGCAGTGCTGCTGGCAGGGGTGAGGCCAGCTCCTGCCCAGCCCCAGGAAAGCGGGGGGGAGGTCACGATTCATCTGCACCAGGACGCTCCCTCAGCAAGAGGCGGGGGCCCCGGCAGGCCTGGCCCTCTGCCAGCACCGAGGAGGCCGGACCGAGACCACAAATAAGGAGCAGAATCTTCCCTTTTAATGGCTTATTATATGGGTTGGTGTTTTGTTGGTTTGTTGTTTCTTTTTTTTTTTTTCCCTGCTTTTTGGGAACGGGGAGGGCAAAGCATCTTTATTGTTCCTGGCTGGGCCAGGGAGCAGCTGGTGTCCATCAGATGCCAGTTGGGATAGAGGTTGTGCCAGGGACAGGGAGGGGGGGACATGGCCGCGGCTTTTGTGTGTGTGTCAGAGGGGATAGCAGCACCCAGGGCGAGGGGACGAGGACACAGGGAGGGTGGGTGTTGGGGGGGGGAAGCGGGACGCCCATCCCGTTCCCAGCAGGCTGGGAGGTCGGGCAGGAGGTGCGCCAAGCTGCTCTGATCTCAGCCATGCCACCCACGCCGAACCCGGGCGGGAGGTGGGACACAGCGATGAGGGGGTGCCCGACAGCGCTGCTGCTCCCGGGGGATGCATCCTGCTACGCCCTGCCCTGCCGGCATCCCCGCCCAGCACGGCTGCGGGAGGAGCCACACATCTGCAAGCATGGGGTGGGGGCGAGCCCCCCGAAAAATTAAGGAGAGGGAAAAAAAAAAAAAAAAAAAAAAAAGGGAGAGAAAATAAAAAGCCGTCCCTTGTAATTAGTGTTAATTTGGAACAGGGCACTGCGAGCCGTCAGCAAGCTTCAAAGGCCGTGAGGAAGCCTCAAATTCCAACACCCTAATTAACCAAAGAGCAACATGAAAAGACAAGGCAGCGCACACAGGGCTGCCAAGGACACTTCAAACGGGCGCGCGCCCGCCGGCCGGCCAGCCCGGGAGCGGGGCGAGACGCCCCACGCCGCCCCCCGGCCGGGGAGGAGGCTGGGGGGGCACCCCGATACCAACAATGAGCACGTTAATGAGGAACTGTATGTAAATTCTTCCTTTTTGTTGTTGTTGTTGTTGTTGTGTTGGGTTGTTTTTTTTTTTTAATTCCAATTAACAAAGGGAGCCCTTGGCTTTTTCATGCAAAGGACTCTCTGGTTCCAATCAGGCGTCCGGTCCTGCTTACTAACAGCCTGCTCTGCTCCCTGGCAGGGTTTGGCTTCACTGCCCTGGACCCCCATCTCCCTCCAAAATCCCACAGCAGGGCTTGGGGGCAGGACAGTTCCCCGAGGCAGGAGCATCCTCGCTGGGATTGGGCATCTCTTCTTGGCACCACTGCCTGGGGGTTTCACGCATGGGGGGCGTTTCGGGGTGCAGGCTCAGAGCAGCTTGGGCTGGACGGTGGATTGGGACCCTACACCCACTTGCACTCCAAACACCTGGGGTGCAGAGAGGCTCCTGCCGTGCCCAAGCAGGGAGAGTGGATGCCAAGGATGGGACAGGGTCCCTGGCAGTGAGGGTGGCTGCGTGTGCGGCTGCCTCCCATCCACGGGCCATGCCGGGGGAGCCCTCCCCGTAATTACAGCATCCACCACAAAATTATAGAGCAGGGCTGGAGCCTCCCTGCCCCCTTCCCGGCCACCCTGCCTGAGCCATTCCCCTGCCACTGCTCCCCAAACCCTGGCACAGGACCCACAGCCACGGCACTGCAGCCAGTTCACCCTCACATAGTGGGACCAACTTGTGCCCTCAGCTGCTCCAGCCAAGACAGACGCTCAAGCCCCTGTGTTGTCCTCCTGCCCTGAAAGGGGTCTGACCCCAGCTCATTCCACATCTCCCCAGGGGTATCCAGAACCTCCCAGACTCATCTCAGAGGGTTTGGGGTCAGATGAGCCCATGCCAGGTCCTGCTGCCCACAATGCAGTTGCAAAGCCCCCCAACCCGGGGCTGGCCCCCTTGCAGCCACCCTGCTGGTTATGACAGCAAGGGGACCTCCCACCACGCTTCCCTTGGGCAGGAGGTGAACAAAATCCGTGGTGCTCTGTCTCCAAGCACCCAAGGGTGAGGGGCAGCAGGCTGAGTGTGCCAGGGCAGCGTGTCTGGGTGGCACAGGGAGGGCAGTGGGCCGGGGCAGGCTGCCAGCCCCACACTGAGCCCTCCCTGCCTGGCAAGGGTGAAGGTAAGGGAGGGATGTGGGAGGTGCTGGGGACCACAGAGAGGTACCAGTGTCTCCCCAGGAAACACGTGCTGTAAAGACAATTCTGTCCCATCAGAGTGGGTACAGGCCATGGTCAACAGCACTGCCACCACAGTGCAGAGGGTACCCAGGCACCGCTGGTGTTGTCACCACTTGGGTGACTTGGGTGGGACAGGATGGTGGGGAGGGAGCACTCCTGGGTACACATTCTCGCTTGGCCCCCAAAATCAGGCCTTATCCTGCTTGGTGTAATGGGGCTACGGGATGTGGCAACAAATGTTCTCGAGTCCCAGATTCGGCTGGTGCACGGGGCATGCTGCAGCCCTGACCCCAGCTCCAGCAGGGCCCACTAGCAAGGGACTTGGTGAGCAGCCCCCTTTCTACAGCAAAACATCCCAATGCTAGGGTTGGAATCCACCACAAAGGCACAGCTGGGAGTGGGGCAAGGTCAGGCTGAGATCCCCTGGGAAAAGCCGTCCTCATGGGGAACCCCCCTTTACAGCATCCCCCTGCTACAAGAGACACCCACGGGGGCAAACACACACCGAGTGCATCCTGCTGGCAGAGATGCCTGCCCTGGGTGATTAGAGCCCCAGGGGCTTCAGAGGGATGCCAGAACCATCCTGCAACTCAAGAACTATCTCGCATCCCGGTGGGAGGGGGTCCCGAGGCACCGCCCCAAGCATCCCTCGGCTGCAGCTTCCCCGTGCTGAGCGGCGCGCAAGCCGGAGGCCACCTTCAAAGTGTTGTGGGGCGGATTAGCTGGATTAGGGAGGCAGTGAAAGGACCCATGCTGCTCCGGAGGAAGTCTCGCCCAGGGCACACTGAAAGAGCCATTTTTACCTGTCCCGGCCGCTACCGCCAGCCTCGCCAAAAGCCCGGCGGCCTCATCCTGTCAAAACACGTCCTCCCGGCCCCATTCACCCCGCGGCTGGTCCCGGGAAGGGGGGCAGCTGCGTGGCAGATGGGTGCCCTCAGCAGCACGAAGGGACGGACGAGGGCTCGGCGCTGCCCCAGCACCGCCAGCTAAACTCAACCCCACTGAAGGGGCTCCCAACTAAGTCAAGAGGGGCGGCAGAAGACGGGGATGCCTTCAAAAAGCCAGCGGCGGAGGGGCTGAAAGGGCCCGTTTGGGGCCAAGCTCCCCAGCCGCCGGCCCCGGCCGAACTCTTTTGTTTAACGGCAAAGCTAAATTAATGTCTTTATTACCCCGAATCGGGGGGCGGCGGTTCCCAGCACAGGGAGGGGGGCAGCCGGGAGCTCGCACCGCCCCGGCCAGCGCCGAGGGGACAGCGCGACCCCCGAAAAAGAGAGAGGGGAAAAAAAAAAAGGGGGGGGGGGGGGGGGCAGAGAGGGGATTCAGTTGGGAACTATTCACCGCTAAGACTCCTGTCAGCATTGACATAAATTTCCACTGGTGTTGGCATTTAGGCATTTGCCATTTCCATATGTATAGGGCTGCCTGTACTAATTATGCTAATCACCCCCTCTGTTGGCTGCTGTGAAAAATGGCCACATTAGGCACTCCACTGCTTGCTAATGTCACTTAATGTGTGGTTGAAACATACATTCATCCCCCTCTGAATGGTGAAATTTTTCCACATTGCTGGCTTCATTCAGGCAAGAAATGAATTTTTTGAACTCAGACCACTTTTCCAGGCCCGAGGGAGAGGCAGATAATAAAACCCTCTTCTTGGGCCCTGGCGCTGCCCCCTCCCAGCCGCCAAATAACATTTAAAACACACACAAAAAAAGAGCCCCTTCCCTAAGTCCGTAGATATGTCCAAGTTAAAAAAATAATAATAAAAAAAGCCAACAAAAAAAACCACTTTCTAGGAAATGAAAAAATATATAAGTTGAAAAGCAAAGCAAAATGGATAGGGGCAGATAAGCCACAGCCATCTGTAAAGTCCTCCAGTCTCTTTGGGTTAATTAGCAAAATTTTCCAGCCCAGAAAAGCTGACCAAGCTGTCAAGGAAGGGAAAAGGAAGAGCAAGAGGTTTTGCGCTCACCTCCCAAAGATAAATAAATAAAGGTAAACTGTCTGGACCCCATCTTCTGGTGGGTGGGGGGCTACAGAGTGAGCCTCCTTCCCCCTCCTCCCTTCTCGAGAAGAAAGGTTCTTTCAGAGCCAGAGGGGACTTTGGAGCAGGGGGGAGAGCGAGACAAGCAGGTTTGTGGGATAACAGGGACCTCAGCACTTCACAGCAGCAACACCCCAGCTGCTCCTCACTCGTCCAAGCCCCTGAGGATAGGGCCACAGTGTCCCCAAAGATCCCCAGACCCTGCAAACAGAGAGCACAGCAGGGTCCTGAAGGAAAAATCCCACCAGGACAGGCAAGACAGTCCGCAGGCACCCTGGGCTGATCTTCCCTTCCTGCAGAGTAACACCTGTGCCACCACACCACAAGAGAAATAGTGACCCTCTTGCCCAGGACACACATCTGGAGATAGGGCAGGGACATGGCACTCCAGGAGTCACCCCATAGGACTGAAGCCAGCTCTGGCCAGATCCCAGCAGGCATCTTGCTGCCCCAGACATGGGGACAAACTGCAATTAGAGTCCCCTAACCTGTCAGCACCAGAGCCCCCCAGATTCCTCCGCTCCTTTCTCAGCCCCTGCACAAACATCCCACCCCACAAACCCACCCACCCAGCAACGAGACCACCCACCTCTCTGTGTGCCCACCCAGGAATGGCTGTGGCATCCCACTCTCCCACACTGCTGCTGCCCCACACCCCTCCACAGGACCCACCCAGCATAGTGGGGACAGGGGCTGGGAAGAGGGGCCACACAGACAGTGGTGAGGGCATTTAATCCTGTCCTTGGCTTCCTGTTGGGGCTTTCCCATTCCCTCTGCCTCTCTCTCTGCAAATACAGTCAGCCAGCACCTCCTCTGCGTCTTGCCCTGCCACGGGGGGAGCTCCAGGCTGCGTCCCAGCCCTGTCCTGGGTGCCGAGGAAGTGATGCCCTGTGCCAAGAACTGTTGCAGAGGTCAAGGAAGGACAGAAGCCACTGCCAAGAGGGTTGGGGGTGTCTCAACTTTGTGCCCCAAGATGAGAACAAGGGAGCAAATTCCCCTCATCCCCATAAGATGTGTCCTTTTTCATCCCACCAGCACACTCGGGGTGTCCATGACCCCTCCAGGAAAGGGACAGGGCCTTCTCCAGGGAGACTCAGCAGCTCTTTGAGAGCGCGACGGCTGTGCGGGGCGCTTGGCTGTTCCGGTTAGGAATTAACCCGGCCTTCCTTTGAACCAGCCCTCGGCGCTATAAATCAGGCAGACCCATTCACCACCCAGGGCTCTGCCTGCCCAGAGCTTGCCTCCCTGGCCCCTTGGCCCTAAAGACGCCCTGGGAGAGCCAGGAACAGCTGCCAGGTGTCTAGAGGTAACTCAACACTCGCCGCTAGCCGGGATTTCAAAGCCTCTGAGTGGCTAATTGCTTCGGAGGAGCCTAATTGAACATTTCCACAGTCGAGTCCAATTTATGGGGTGACACAGCCTCCTTCCATCTCCCAAAGAGGGATACAGGTCAGGCATAACCCCAGAATACCACAAGAACCCCTCGGCCAGCCCCCTGGTCTAAGGGCATTCCCAGAATTGGGACAGGGGACCCTCTCTTTCCCACAGTGGCCAGGGTCACAGCCGAGGCTCAGGAGGACATACCATCAGCATGGCCCGAATGCTGACCCCAGTCATGGGGCCAAAGCAGGGCTGCCCACACCCTATTCCCCTGTTTGGGGAGGAGGGGGATGGGACATCAGCACCATGCTCCCATGGGAAGCAGCTCCCTTCCCTCCCCTGCTCACCAGGATCCCAGCTCCCAGAGAGCTGAGCTCAGCCTGCAGTGGGGACTGCCTGGCACAGGGTCACACTCTGCTCCTGCAGCGCCAAGACCTCACCTGGATGGGGTGGTTTGCGGGTTGGAGCATTACTACCTGCATCCCTCAGCCTGGCTAGGCAGAGGCAGGTGATGGGGTGCAGTCACCAGAAGCTTCGTGGAACCTTAAACCACCCTGCACCTGAGATGGGACCCATTGGGCTAGGACGATGGGCCTGGGATTCCCTGCACACATACCCTGCCCCTTAGACACCCTACAGCACTGCCTCAGGGCCAGGGGATGAACCACACTCCCACAAACATCTCCTCACAGACCCAGAGGAGGCAGGAGCTCAGGTCCCCAGCACTCTGGGGATCCCAAACGCCTGGAACCAAACTCATGGGATACCAACTTTGCCAGCCAAGGAGCAAGAACTGCACTGCTTCAGCCTGGCACAGCGGTACTAGGCTCACTGCAGAGGACACACACTCCAATCCTGCCACACACCTGGGAATGTCAGAAAGTAGTGGTTGAGAAAAATCCCAAAGCAGCTTCAAGTGCTCTGGATCCCAGAGCACAAAGTCTGGATCCCAGACCCACGGAGTCTGGGAAATTGTGTCCCACTCTCCAGGGGCATCGCAGGCCCTCCTGTCCCCTGATAATGCCCATCCCCACACCAGCAGGATGGGGTGCAGTGATCAGGGCTGGGCATATATGGGGGATGCTTTGATGTCACCAGAAAATGCAGAAGTTGAGCCTGGTGGTGAGACAAGGACCTACAGTCGGTTATGGGAGAGGGAGGCAGCCCCACAGCCGATACACGAGACTGAAAGTGTCACCGCAAACCTTCCTTCCACATCCTGACCCCTGCATGCCTGCCAGGGACCCCATGGGACTAAAGCCATCTCAGACACATCGTCATTGGTGGTCGCAGGTTATGCCAGCTCCAGAGGACGCTGGGGCTGTGCCACCCAGGAAGAAGGCACGAAGGAGTCTGCCCCAAGGGCACACTCCCGGGGGAAGAGCCCTCCCAGGAAGGGCAAGGGGGGCTCTGAGTAGCACCCCTGGCATCACACACCGTCCTCAGCCAGGCACCACAGATGCAGAGCAGGGGCTGTGTGCAGACCCTGGTGCACCCACTGCCCAAGAAGGGGCAGGACACCCCAGGCCAGTGGTATTTCACCACGGCGTGAAAAAAAAAAAAAATTAAATCCAGCTCCTGACACTGAGGAAGATGGGAAGCCATGAGAAAGAGAAGGTTTCTGAGAGAGGCCCCCGGCACCCACATTACAGCCAGACCGCAGTGTGGGGGAAATCCCCCAAGAGCAGCCGCAGTTGCTCCTGGCTGTGCCCATGAGAGGAGGGAAGCACAGTGGGGCACAGGAAAAGCTGGGTTTCTGGGCACTTCCAGCCGTCCCCAGGCTTGGCCCCTTCCCCATCCTGCTCTCCACCCTGATGTGCCACAAGTCCCATTCCCCATAACAGGAACAACCACAGCCGCTTTCCTGGCCGCAGTTCTACAAAACGCTGACTCCTTGCTACCCCAAAAGCACAATAAAAATTCAATGGAGCCGGAGCCACGACCCAGAGTGAGGGAACCACGGAGGGAGCACGTCCCTCCTTCAGCAGCCACAGCTCAGGCGCTGGCTGGACCGGGAGGTATCACTGGATTTCTCTGCTACGTGTTGCAGTGGAAGGGGGTGATGGAGATGAGGTTTGGGGAGGGGGGGACAAACATCCCTGGGGAGTGGGGAGCAGGTGGGAGAGCCGGGCATTCCTGGGCAGGGGTCCGTGTGTGCATCTGTGTGCAAGCAGCCAGGGAGCGCAGAGCTTTTTTTTTTTTTAAATTTAAAAAAAAAAAAAAAAAAGGGGGTGGGAGAGCAAAGTTGCTTCTATTGTTGAACCAAATCCAAGAGTAGCTGAGGACCACACAGGGAGCGGGGCGTGGGGGAGGAGGCAGCGCTCCGGCACAAAGATGGCTGACACCCCTCCGCTGAGCAACATCTGCCCCTGCACAGCACCCCGCGGGGACCCCCGCCCGGGGGATCCCCCCGCCGCGCCCGCCGGCACGGACGGGGGTGCGATTCGGGGTGCTGCCCCCCCCCGGGGGGCCCCCAAAGCCGAAGGAAGGCACAGGAAAAGCAAATCCCAGACGCAAATCCCAGTGAAGCGGGACTGCAGGGAACACGGAGAGAAAATCCACGCTGGAGTTATTAATAACAAAGGAGGGGGATCAGCCGCTTCCACTCGGAAACGGGGATTTGCTCCCGCCTGACCCTGCCAGCGCTCTTCGCTCCCCTCGGGCCGGGGTCCCGGGCCGGGACAGGCGGCTCCGCGGCGCCGGCTCTGCCCCGGTGCGGGGCTGCGGCCGTCCCCGGGGGTTCTTCCCACTGGGAAGGGGGTGTCCAGCAAAAGCCCCGTCGCACGTGTCTGCACCTTCGCGCGGGGACCCCCGTCGGGACACGCGTGGGGGTCCCTCTGCAACCCAGCACCGCGCACCCGCGCAAGGCGCAGCCCGACCGGCCGCGCAGACGGGATCCCGGCTCGTGGGCACCCACGGCCCCATCCTCCACGGCCCCGGTGGCGGGACGCCCGGCAGCGGCATCTTCATCTTCCTCCTCCCGCCCCGCTCCCGCGCTGTCACCTGCCTCCCGGCCGGCCCCGCACTCCGTCCCGCGCGTGGGGGACAAAGCCGCGGCCGGGAGCGGGACCGGGACCGTTCCCACGGGCGGCCGAGCCCTCAGGGCCGCGCTTACCTTCCACCCAGAGGTGCTCGATGTCAGTCTCGATGGAGGCCACCCGTAGTCCCACGGCCAGCGCCCCGAACACCAGCAGCCCCACGAAGAGCACCTTCCCGCAGTGCCGCTGGATCCGGCAACCCAGGGCGAAGAGCAGCGCCTGAAAGCGGGCCCGCAGCCACAGCGGGGTCCTCTGGCCCACGGCTCTGCCCTGCGGAGGGGGCGAGGATCGGGTCAGCCGGGGAGAGGAGAGAGGAGATACCTCTGTCGGGAAGGGGACCCGCAGCGGAGCGGGATGCCCGCGGCCGCCGCACTCGGCTGCGGAACAGGACCGCGACTGCCGGAGGTTCCCCGAGCCGGGGGACACGGCGGTTCCCGCACCCGCCCGGCCCTCCCCGGGCTCCTCCACGCTCTCCCAACTCCCCTCCCCGGCCCGTAACCCCCGCGAGAGTGGGCGATGCTCGCCCCTCGCTCACCTCGGGCAGCGGCTTGCGGCGGGCGGCGCGGAGCGGCGGCGGCGCGGCGCGGGGGGGCTCGGCCGGCATGGCGGGGCG